>LD390922.1:17690-33488 GCA_001465055.1 Ptychodera flava
CATACATACATACATACAGACATACATACATACATACATACATACATACATACATACATACATACATACAGACAGACAGACATACATACATACATACATACGTACATACATACATACATACATACTAATCAGAAAGAGGAACAATCCACTTTTAAAAGCAATTTTGATATTGCGTTGAACTGGTGTGCTAACAGTTTTCAAAATTTGATATCATATCAAGTCTACAAAATTGAAGTTCCACAGGGGAGACTTCTATGCATTGAATGACCCTTCAGCTAAAAATGTCGGCTGCATGATGGCGCTCCCTTTCGTTCTGTACTGTGGACGCCCACTTATGCCTCGATGGCCTCCTCGACTTTGCTTTAGCAGTGACGCGATATTCTAGCCGAGCCCGGGCTGAGTCTTAGAGTAAATACAACTAATCACTTACATAGTTCCAGTTATCCCTTCAGTATGCGACACACCATCGGTATACGACTACGATAAATCTATGTACTTCCACATATGGTACATGCGGGACCCGGACTACTTTCAGGTGAACAAACAAAATCAGCTGTAGAGCACTGATTTTCAAATTCTTGAAACGCAAAAGTGGTTAGGTTCTGAAGCATAAGGAAATGTTAGGTATTCAAATACATAAAAAGCAAAAATGCTCTCGATTTTTATAACTGTTTGTTTTTTTCCGTCGTTAATTTGTGATGAAGCGTTTAATTTCTTTACACTGACATTTTGATACGTGAAGGTGACGCTACGCTGCTCCCGAGGCCGACATTTTTTGTTGTCTACCTGATCAAAAGAACATCTGTCGAAGGCGATGTCCGCCAACAACATCATGAGCATAGACGGTGGCAAGAGTACAATGCCCTCTGCAGCAACTGGGATGTTTTCTGTAGCAACATTGACCGATTGAAAGTTCAAAATCACGATCAACGATTCCGGGGCAGTCGACGAGTCGCGCCGAAGAAGCGACGAGCGTTCGTCATTTCCGACAGCAGCGACGATACTTCTCCGGACTGGAGACATAAATGCCGATTTTTTTCTCCAATTATAGCGACTATAGTTCGCAAGATTTTCAGTACGTTAGTTAGAGGACGAGCCAAATTAACGACCGGGGGCGGAAGACAAAATATTTGGTCCAGTTTTTTCAGCTTTCCCCCGTCCCCTACAACGATTGCCACACTTTTCAGGGCCCTGCCTGTTGGAAAGAAAGTTCTATGAGCCCGACACGCATATATATATATATATATATATATATATATATATATATATATATATATATATATATATATATATATATATATATATAAGAAAACAGGAGCTAATAAAGGCTATACACGCATATGAAATGAAATTAGCTGCTTAATATATCTAATTGTCTATGGTGCAAACTGAAAAAAATTTCCAATGCAAAATTGGCTTTAATTATCTGGATCTGTGCATTTATATATATCTGACAATTAATATATATGTACTTTACTCTGATATAGTGATCAGAATGGCATTTGTGTACAAGAAATTTAATTTTGGAATTTTACTTTATGTGTCATTTCGCTATGCATGCTATGTCGCAAACTATGAACATTTCTTCCACTACAAAACTAGCTATATGTATATCTGTGCATTTGCATATGTTAGGTTATTGATATGAAAGTACTTCACTAAAATAGGGGGAAGGGTGGCATTTGTGTATAAGAAATTCGTATTTGAAATTTCACCCAAAACGTGTCATTTTACTGTACATGGTTGTCCATAGTGTAAACAATCAACAATCTTTTTCCAAGACAAAATTAGCAATGTCTGTGGATTTATTTCCGTTTAACAACAGATACGAATATACTTCACTAGATTATGGTGACTAGGAAGGCATTTGTGTACAGGAAATTTGATTTTTGAATTTCTCCCACGTATATATGATAACTACGTACACAATCACAATAGTTGCAAGTTATATAGTAAGTATACACTTTGCACAGTATTACTCACTAAATATTTCACCACCCTAATATGTATCACATCACCAAAATCGAGAATAAACATCTGTTATTCATACCTATGTATGTATGTATGTATGTATGTATGTATGTATGTATGTATGTATGTATGTATGTATGTATGTATGTATGTATGTAAGTATGTATGTATGCATGCATGCATGCATGCATGCATGCATGCATGCATGCATGCATGCATGTATGTATGTATGTATGTATGTATGTATGTATGTATGTATGTATGTATGTATGTATGTATGTGACTTGTAGAAAGTCCGACCAAGCAAGTTTGCAAAGAATGCTACCTATAGCTGTTTAGCCCTGTTTGATGTATTGTTCCTCAGGACGAAAATTTCCCTTCTTGAAAACACAGTGGACCGCTCTCAGAGCACCATTCTGTAGAACTGTTGATTACAATCCTCCGAACTGAAAAAAAAAGTTTTATTTCCGCTCAACTTGTTTAGAAAGACATGGCAGCTTGTCATGTATCACGAAGAACGAAGTAATAAAATATTTAAAATGTTATCGAACTATTGCTGATGACCATTACTGTACTAGGAGCATACATAACTTGGCGTTACTTCAGACACAAGCTGACATATCTATAATCCATAGCATATGTCCATTTAACCACAGAGAAACATAGACAGAGTGGCAACACTTGCATGCCTTTTGTTCCATGGTCGTCTCGGTAGACTATTGGCTTTTTATATTAAAATGAGCTTCAAAGGTGTTAAACTTTTTGGAGGCTTTGTTTGTATTGTGGTTGATAATTACACGAGATTATGCGAAAAATACGACGAGATGGCATCGTACTGCCAGTCGCGTAGCAACCATAGTTACTTTATGAGCTCTCAGGCCAGAAACACTGCTTCACGCCAATCAAAACATAACACGGCAGCAGTTTCATAAACATGTCCTTTCTTGACGCACATGTAAAAGACAGTATGACGGACCGTAAACCATTGAGTAAAACCAGACAGTATCGATAAAAGACTTTCAAATTTGGTTCAAACACACTCATTATATATTCATAAAAATATGAGAGGAATTTTTAAAACGGTAAAACTCACTTTCCTGAAGCTCGAAACACTCCCGTTTTCGCCAGCACATCAATTCTGATCAGCACCACACGACAACAACAACACAAACTTTGTCGAACATACTTTCGCTTAACAATTGGTGAAAATCCGAAAATTACCGAAGGTTGCATGGTCGGCACTCTTCGCAAAAGAGAGCCAAGAGCTTCGTGAGGCGAGGCAAACATGGATTGCTTACGTAACCGCTTCACGCCTTAAACAATAGCCGTTACCACTCTGTCCATGTTTCTCTGTGATTTAACCCACTATGAGTTGATTATCCAAGACGCAGCCTGTGACGTAAGCACGAAAGGAGAATGCTCAAGATGAACGGAATTGAATACATTGGCATTTTCCTAAAAAGCAATCCGAGCAGATGGCAAAAAAGATTTTCTGGAGCCTCGTTTGTCCTTTTGCCGCAGTGGAGACTCCAGCGAAAAGGTAATATCACCAACTTTCCGTTCAGTCGATTCGGAAATGAACGCACAAACGTCTGTGTGACTGCCCTCTATAGATGTAGAGTAAAAAGCAAGGAGGCGCAAACGGTCTCCAATCTTCGGTACATTTTATCCAATAATATCAACGTTTCGGCTACACAAGTCGCGTTTTTCAGGGTAAATTCTGATAAAAACCAGATGTGAACTGAATGAGCTCACGTGTTTTACAACAGGTTCATTAATAGTAGTGCGCTTCATAGAAAAATCAGACATCATTATATGTAGCAGGTTTAATCAACTTTCGCACAGTACTCTCAAAGTTAAATCCCTAATGACAAAATATAATTTAATATGCAAATACGCTGTTTATTAACTTGACACTGCTCAATGCTTCATAGGACAATTAGATATCTATCAGATCACGGTCCCTCTATCACGTGATACAGGGATCAGATCAACATGTGTAGCACGTTTAATCAAATTTACGGTAATACTGTAATTTTGGAGTAATATCACTAATTACACAGTTCATTAAATAAGCAAATGAACCCTTCATTAACTTGACAATGCTCAATGTTTTATGGCAGAATTAGATATTTATCAGATCAATATCAGTAGCAGGTATCACCGAATTTGGTGCCGTAATTTTAGAGTTATATACCTTTAATATTACAAAGTTTATTAAATATGTAAATGAACCCTTAATTAACTTCACACTACTAGATGCTTTACACCACAATTAGATATCTATCGGATTAGTATCTGCAGCAGATTTCATCAAATTGGGTGCAGTTATTTTGGAGTTATATGACTAATTACGAAACTTCATAAAATGTGCAAATGAGCTATTTATTTGCTTGACACTGTCCACTGCTTCTCAGTACAATTAAGATATTTATCAGATCAATATCAGTAGCAGGGTTCACTTAATTGGGTGCCGTAATATCAGAGTTATATACCCAATTAAAAAAGTTTCTAAATATGCAATTGAACCCTTAATTAACTCCACACAAGTAAATGCTTTACACCACAATTAGATATCTGTCGGATCAGTATCTGCAACAGATTTCATCAAATTTTGTGCAGTTATTTTGGAGTTATAGGAAAATGCTCTCAAGGTATCCAAATCAAGGAAAAAGTGGATAAAAACTATTCACAAATTACAAAACGAGAAGAGTTGAGTTAAAAGGCTTGATGGTCCAGAAAAAAAAGACCGATGTTGAAATTGGCAAGACAAACGGCAAGGGAGTGCAAGTTGACTGTAATTAGAAATAGAATTGGCGGGAAAGGGTAGTAGGGTCGGACCCACTTTGTTCAGCGTGCTGGTAAAGAAGAAGAAGGCGAGTTGTGTGTGTCGCCGAAACGTTGGTATTATTGAATAAAATTTACTGAAGAGACCGTGTGCGCCGCCTTGCTTTTTACTCTACATCTGCTATGGTCCGGGCGTGTTCCAAAACTCTCGTAACTTCCAAGGTTGTAGTGACTGCCCTCTGTAGTCAATCATTGCAGATGAATTTAATATTGTAATTGAGCGCATCAAATGTCGAAATTAAAAGTGCCTATCTCAGTATAACAGGATTGAGTGTATGCTATATGCAGAAGGAACAAATAAGGCCATTTTTTTATTCTATGGAGTGGATTTAAGGGTAGAATGCTCCACGGGGACAGATATTCGGACTCAAAACTTTTACAACTTCTTTTTGGTCTATCGAATTTTTTTCGTCATAGAGTTAACACAGGAATGGAGACCATTTTGAATTTCACATATCGGTAAATATTGGGTGATATGTTTCTCTGGTTTCAAATTTTGCGTTGTGTGACCCCTGATTATTAATCTTAAATTTGAAAGGTGAATCTTTAGAGTTCCCTTACTGAAACTCTGGGCAACAGTTTCAGTCTTTCGTTTTGGAGGCGCTTACTAACCAAACAAAACCAAATTACTTCAGATGAGTAAGATTCCAGACTTAATGAAATGTCCGTCCGCAAACAGTGGCAATATCCTGGAAGCCAATCTATCTTTACTAAGTCCATCAATTGTAAAATGAATCCAAGGCAAAATTCATGAAAAGGGTTCTTCATCTATCAACATGACAACCGTCTGTAGTCGTATCGGTTTGACAGTAGTTGTTGCTACGAAGTCTCGTTTTCGTCCGTTTTCCTCTTGTGGACATATTATGGACTTTATTCCAGGTTAAGAGAATATTTCAACCGCCATTTTCTGAAGATCTGGGTGTTACATCAAGGTAAACAAATTCTAATGTGAAACAGTTTTCCTGAAGCACATGGATAGCTTTAAGCGAGGGTGCTTATTTGTGGGAGAATATATCTGCCACCTGGTTTTGCTCCCTTCCAGTCATGGTGTGTATTGTTATTCTTGGCGAAGACTTCAAATTTTATAGAAATACACGGACAAAATGGGTTAGAAAGAGGCAAACACAAAATGTAGACAGAGAAGGGCTCACATTCCGTATGCTTACAATGAAGAAAAAGGGGCCCGATTAACAAGGAATACACTAACACTGAGAAAAGGAGCCTATAGATACAGAGGCGCGTTTCAAAAGCAGAGTTTTGCGAACGTTCAGAGTATGTGTGTATGTTCATGCGTAGACAGCGATGAATTCCTGTTTTTACTGTCTATGGCTAATGTGAGCAACCTCGTCCACATTTTACATTTGTAAAATCCGACTGTCTCTGAACCTAAGGCTATAATTACCCCTCTAAGGGGGGAGTGTGGCGAAGGCTGGCAACGTTTCCGCAAACTTTCCCTCTAGGGAAGAGAGTAAGATGACCATATCGCCGACGGGGACACATCAAGCTTAATGGGGAAGAGAAATTTAATTAGGAAGAACACACATCCCTTCATTACAATTTCATCACAAAGTACATGGGTAAGGTATATATAAGAACCGATAAGGGATACGGCGGACGCTTTCCACTGTCATTTTAACCTATAATGGACTGCGTCTGTGCCATTGTAGTGTAAATTAAACATAACTTTGTAAAATACCGATACCCTAGATTCCTCTCTACGTGAAAGCCATTTTAAATGCAATAACCAAACAACAAGAGGCTTCCTATGTCACCTGTTTGAGATAAAATAACGTACTTTAGCAGAAAGTTTGAAAAAACACTGGAATGACTATCTTATACATGTATGTGTATTTACATATACATATATTTGTGTACACACACACACACACACACACACACATATATATAAATACTTCTAAACCTATATAAGCAAATATACCTTCATACACGCGTTCATATGTACGTGCATGCATACATATGAACGTATGTACATGAGTAGACAGATGAAGATAGATAGACAGATAGATAGATAGATAGATAGATAGATAGATAGATAGATAGATAGATAGATAGATAGATAGATAGATAGATGCATGCACAGCCTTTGTTCAAGCATATTCCTTTTTTTATAAAGTGTTTCATATTCAGCTATGGAAAGCTCGATGGTCTAAACTTCGAGTCTGTGACACTCGCCATGAGGAGCCGCCCGTGTGCATTGTTGTTGAAAAATGTGAGCGTGAAAAACAGTGCGCATTTTCATATTTCCAACACTGTTGCTTCCATCAAGGCAATGCTACATTCTATATTAGTTAGATTTTATGCGCAAAACTTTCCTTTCAGAAAACATTCATGAATGATAGCTAAAAAGAAAGTTTGTAGTACTATACAATTTCTAAGTAAATGACTTTCCAAAAAATGAATTTCAGCATTTTTGCGCAATTTTTATGGATCATGTTAATCACGTGACCCAGATAACTGCCTCACGTATGTCTTTGTTTTCCCTCTCTGTCAATTTGTCTCGGGGATTGTGTATTTGACAAATATGCTTACCTAGCTGCCTTGCGATGCATTGCCATAAAAATGATTTTAAACCTGAATTCGTTTTAAGGCGATTCAGCTGCATTTTTTGGTTCGCTGAACGCATCGTTCCTGCATATTAATTTTTCGCACATTCTCTGCTTAGATTATCCTGTACTACATTTAGGGCAGCCATTTTGGTAGCGTGACTAAAGTATATCTTAAAGGTATACTGTCACCTGTTCCAAATTTGCCACAGTTACCATGGAAAGAGAAAATCTAACCAATCACAGATTTTAAGCGGGTGGCCGCTTTTTAAAAACAGCGCCCTCACATGGGTATTTTGAATACCAAGGAACACCCCTTTGACCATATATGGGCATAATTAGATTACAGGTGACTGTATACCTTTAATATGCACATATGCCCAATCACCCTTCTGAAAAGTCACAATTTATATTAAGAAGTTTCCATATTTATCAAAACATGGTTTAACGGTGTTCAATACAATACAATATCAGCATGCCATGTGCGACAAAAAATAACGAAAATCATCAAATACAACAACCTTGTATCTTTACAATATTTTGAATGAGTAAGTTTGATGTCTTTTATGATCTGTTATTTAGTTCAATGTAATTTTTGCCATCGACACATGGTGTATACGTGTGCCAGGGGTATAGTGTCACAACATTAATTGCAAATTGAAAATACAGTACGGTATCAAAAGTTACCGAAATGCGAATACCTTGTTATTAGTTCAACTTGTTTGGTCCTCTTTTCATCGAAAGATGACAATCGCTTACCCTATCATTGTTTACTATGTTTTTGTTATTCATTTATTTCAACTCATGCACGCTTAACATAAGCGCTACATAGAATTATTCAGTGGTTCCATAAAGGCGTATTGACAATGAAACCATGGCTTCAGGAAACTGGAAAATGTCGGCACTTTTGCATTCGCGCCAAACGTTTTTTATATAGAATCTTACCAGCATAGATACCAGTCACTAAAATGCAAACGCCAAGGACAAAAGCTCACTCCACCTCAAATAGTGCCTTGTTTTCCAACTGAAAACTGAAGTCAGGCAAGAAATTATTATTCTATTATATTACCAATTGGTTAACTTTGGCATTGCGTGAATAATTGCGGATATTTAAAGTATACACAACATTCTAGTGTTAGTCACGTCGACGCAGTGCAACGAAAGATGAAGAAGAAATTTAAAGAAAAGAAATAAAAAATTTCTGGGAAAGTGATGTAATTGATGATTAATGAATAAAACATTTCATCTTGGTCTGAAAGCAGGCATGTATTATTTACTTTATTTTTCGATGTTCGGTTGGCTTAAATCATTCAACAGTGCGCCAACGCACATGATCAGATTAAATATTGACGACTTTTATTTGCAGACCGGTGTAAACAATGGTCCTCATTTGTATGCGCCTGTAACCTGTTGACAGATTCGCATACAGTAAGTACGTATCGGATTTACATCTGTAAAAATCATGCGGGTATTATAACTTTTGATCTCAAAAATCAGTCTCGTTTACAAAGGATAAAAAATAATGCCTCTGGAGGAAAGTTCTAAAGTCTACTTTGATAGACCTAGGGAGTCAAACTATTTACAAACGCTCGTACAGCAAACGGCGGGAAAACTGGACAAGTCAGTATATGTCAAATATCAGAGCGCGCGTAGACCAGCAGCAATCGTATCGTCTGTCTGTATGTACGCCCCCATTCAGCCTCTCAAGCAGAAACGAAAAAAATAAAGCATTGGAAGACGCAGATGTTTTTTAATGTTAACAACTATAATTTGTAAGAAAAATGCTTGATGAATAACACGTCGACGGCTATCTTTAAAATAAATGCATGATATGCAAATATTTTGTTCAGGAATCTAAATTAGTCTCATTTAAAACAGTGACTCGGTTTTTTACTTGTGAGGCGCATAAAAAAGTATCTGCAGTTATAATCGTAAAGTACTCTAATTATACGTAGCGCACACTTTTCGACATCCTGATCAAGAAGTTCGTTGCGGAAAATTTCGGCGGGAAGAGCTAACTGAATTTGATTGAATATCGTTTTTATTTGACTACGCCGTCACGATGAAAACACCCTTTGTATCCTGTCAATGCCAAATTGCCATGGTTCAGGCAGGTCAAACGGAGGTTTAGGAAAGACAGTCAATATCTAGCAGACGGAAAAAAGGTGATGATTTCGTGTTTCTGGCATGAGTGAGGAATGGTTAATTTGATGTGTAAAGTGACGCTACGGTCGAACTCGTGACACCGCCGTTGATTAAAACTTCGTGCTGATGAAAGGTGACAAGACAGGCAAGGATGTATTCAGGTGTTACCAACTTGAGACAAGCGAGGAGCGATAGAGAAGAGGATGCCGCCTAGAAGTGGCAGCAGTAGTTCAGACGACGAGATGTCGAAGGCAGATGATTAGCGACAAGGTCTATTCAGATACAAGGCAGATATATATATATATATATATATATATATATATATATATATATAAGCATACAGGTGTCCTCGTAGGAAATTACAGTGCTCGATGCGGAAAGCAGAGCGTCATAAATAACTGAAGAATGCGGGATGCATGAAACATAAAAGATATTATTACTTTGTACTTTAAGTGTTTATATATATATATATATATATATATATATATATATATATATATATATATATATATATATATATATATATATATATATATATATATATATATATATATGCTTCATTTCCCAACAGGAAAATTACCTTGTATGTATGATAGCGCACCACGCGATATCCGTCCACCAGTAGGAAGTGACACAGTGTACTTAACAGAAGTAGGGCAAGTTCGTGTTTGCCGAAACATTTTTCACGTCACCTCTTCCGCGCCACACAAGATCACATAAAAAGCTTTCACGAAAATCCTTGTGTCACCACAAACAAGAAACATTCAGCGGGTGATATAAATCATTCCCAGGTCGCCCAATGTTTACAGTCTTTTTTCGGCTGTAATATGAACACAAAATGCTTTTATTACCCTCCAATCACATATACTGGTAGTATATATTTGCATTAGATATGGTCCACGTCTATTGTACATAAACGGTGGCGGCTTGCGTTTCAACACATGACTGCTTAAATTTATTTAAATCATTTCACTAATCTGTAAATATTACATTTTCGTGTATTCCCCGCCATATGTTTCTGGACCTGTAATTTCGTCATAGTATAGGACAATTCAATGGAATAGAAAAATATTGATAATCGTTAATAACTCGGCAAAAATCGCAACCAAGGTTCACGGTGTGTGCGCCAGTGGCTTGATCGAAATTCGCTGCACATGTTTTGATTTGCGTCTTGACGTTTCGGATGTTGGTTCATAACGTTTATAACGTTACGCTCATTTGTTTTTAGGAACTACAATATGCCTACCAAGTGATAAATGTTCAATTTTCCTTGTTTATATTTCATAAAACGAGTTTATGGTTTTTAATCCCCTAAATTATGATTAACTACAGGGTGTCAAACTTGCAAACACAACGGGCTTGTGTAAAAAAGTGTAAAATGTTGACAAATATGTTTAAAAAAGGTCTTAAATTCATTGTCAACAATAGCACCGGGTATTACCCACAAGCAGGCAGTGCTGTCAAATCGAACACGTGATCTTTCGACATTATTTCGGCCAAAGCAGAACAAGAAACTGCATTTTGTCAACTGGGTTATACATGAAACACGACTGACGAAACTATTTGTAAGATTCGTGTCTGACGGGTTGAACCACGCCAAGTGTGTTTACCCAGTTGAACAGTCCTGACGTAGACAGGAACACACAGCATACGTCATCTGATATTTCCCTGAGATGGTAGTAAACGCTACGAGTCACTTTGGTAATACTGATTTTATATATCAATTTATTCATTATATTATCTCGCTTAAGAACATAACCATAGGAGGAAAAACAACTCAAGTATTGACAAAAACCTGAACAGAAAAGGCTCCAGTGTTTCTACGCATGTTCAGTTGCCTGTAAATTGACAGTTTTGTTTTCTCTGACATCATTTGCAGTTGCGTTAAATATTCAATTAGTAATTAACTACATAATGTCTCGCAATATGCTAAGTCATGCTGTGTCCAACATCACTCGCAAAATTCTTTAAAATATCGAAATATCATGACAAACGCAAAGACACGCGCAAATTTAAATCACAGATCACTTGACATTTAAACGACAATAGTCAGCTCACCAATCAGTAACTGGAATTTAATACAATCACCGTAACTTAGCTAATACGTGGCTTAAATCATTATATCATTAGCTATGCAAATTATCAGTTAGCTGAAAATAAACTGCCGTCCTTCACGACAGTCATTTTTTTCATTCATTTTATTTAATGACACGATAAAACGTCTCAGTTATGTCGTTTGTATCATCAATGTCTGAAGATAATTTGATAAGGTCCTTCCAGAGATACATTTCCAATTGTGAAAGTAACAAAGTTTATTCAATATTGCTAATTATTTGATGATAAACTGCTAAAGTCTTTCATTACAGAGACATGTCGTTTTATTACCCTTATCTGGAGCAAGTTTTGCTAATTCTGGCAGGGTTCTTTCAGACGAATTATCACTTGTTGTGAAATTATGCAATATGAAATTATCTAATTATTTGTAATTAATCTGCGTCGATGGTGTTAAATGCAGTTGTATCATCAATGTATGCAGCGAGCTTCATCATCCTCGGACAAAAAACCTTCCAGCTGCACATCCCCTACTTGTGAGAGTTCATTAAATATGCAAAATATCCATTAATTTACATAAAGCTGCAAACTATCTTCTCTGCTCTTACAATCTTCCATCAAGTACATTGTACAATCGATTCACTTAGCGGTTGTCGACGTCATCAACTCACTTGAAGGCCACGTTCCTCCAGTCACACATCCCTAATTGTGAGAATTCGTTCAATATGCAAATGAGCAAATGCCGTTGCTTAGTGCCCTTGCAATCTGTCATATGTATTTATGACCACTATTTGTAGAAGCAATGTTTAATATCCAAACCGTTAGACTAATATCATTTTAATTACAAACGACCTACTTATTCAACTATTACAGACTAGACATGATATTGAGCTTTTCTCTACTGGGCCAGCCTGTTCCCTGAAAAAGTTTCCAAAGTCTAGAAACAAGTGCTATGTGACGTCACTCGCCGCTGAGGTTTCCGATCACGTTCTCAGCTTTATTCACGGCGTCCTGTGTTTACAAAAAAGGAGTGATGACCAAACTGTGATTGACCACAGTCCCTCCACCCACGGACTGTCGATTGGCAAAAGAATTCGCGCCTAATTCTGCATCCTCAGCACCACCCCCCCAAAAAAAAAATTCTGTGAATGTTATTAACGCAAAGATAATGTGAATAATGTACACGGGAATGTCACGTGCATCGAAATCAAACGGGGCAAAACGTAAGTTATGGTCAACGCCGATTCCAATCATGATCGATGGGACTGATGTGTTCTTTTGGCGCCTTAAATAAATTTGTTTGTTTGCCGTCCGCGGGTGGGTAGATTTTCACGCAAAAGGGTGGACACGAAACGGTGTTTTAGGTAATACGAATCAAACATACTATAGTTACTACTTTCTGTACCCGGTCCCAGACATTCATTGTAAAATTAGTTTATGTATTTAAATTGTGTTTTACTTTTGTGTTTGTTTTATAGAAGGCGAGAAGGAGGTTTGTTTGCGGAAAATTCAAAGACGGCAAACAAAGATTTTATCAAAAGCTACTTTGCCCAACGACGAAGAAATTCTTTCAAGGCTCAACGAATCTATTTACCCTCATGCATCTGTGCGTATAGCGGCCTTTTTCACACGATTTTATATAAAAATATGACAAAAGACACGCATGACTCCTCACTGAAAATTTTCACGCTTCGCACATCTATTTCATGCAATATCGACTCGAATAGGTGCTGTCAAGGATAATGTCCAAGGGGGAAAATGCGCAACAATCGCTGCGTCTGAGCATTCCCCACTGGAAATCGAGACATGCTCGTTAGCTTCGAAGGTTTGACGTAGACATCTATGTGTCAACGTAAATGTTCAAGAGTGACATTAAGCTGTTTACCTCTTCGTGGTTCATTTCATATCTAGAAGAAGTCATAGCTATTACATTTGATATTTTTGATGACACCTTGTACAAACATTTATATGTGTGTGTCTGTGTATTAAACATGCATGTATGTATACACATGGTATATGTATGGTATATACAGTATACGGTATATAGGTATCTAGTATACATGGTATATATGTATATGGTATACCATATATGGTATACCATATATATATATATATATATATATATATATATATATATATATATATATATATATATATATATATATATACACGAATGGAACTAATTTGGGATAATTGAATTGTGAAGTAATATCGATTTTATCTACAAATGTTATCTCATCTGCTTGTCGTTTTTTATTACACACTTGTTTTTATGAGCAATTTGTGATATTGCAACATTCAGCTATATGGCACCTAACACTTTTGAGAAGTTTGCAAAATGTGAAAAATGACCCATGTATGTATACCTACATACATCATGGACGCTTTGTCAACCACATTCATTGTGTTGTACTTTATACATAGAGCACAAAATAGGGAAAAAGGCTTACGCTTGCCATGAAATGCAATGTAATTTGTTTTGTTAGTATTAATTGTTAACTTATTGGCATCACACCAATCAGTTACATTTTAAAATGGCAGTTTACAATAGAAAGATCTATATTGCTTATTCTGCCTGGAAAAGTGTGAAATAAATTCGAGTCGTCTGCAAATAATCGAAAATCAAAGAAATTTGAGGAGTTCGAAAGATCGTTAATAGAATACTATAGTTTACGGTCTCAAATGCTTTTGTGAAATCGATAAAAATCCCAATGGTTGATTTGCAACGGTTGATCTATCGCAGCAAGTTATTCACGAAGTTGATCAGAGACAACTTTGACTATGCTTTGCCCGAAAACCGTGCCAGGCTGGTGACTGTAAAATATGTCATATTTATCTAGGAATTCCATCAGTCTGTTATTAACGATTTTTTCAAAAATTTTGCTGAGACGGGGTAAGACGATAATTATCGGGAGAGAGTCTTTTAAGCCTTTCTTGAAGATTGAGATAACCTTTGCCATTATTAACGCACTTTGGAACATGGACTGTGTAAAGGATAAGTTCCAAATGTACGTTAAAGGTTTGGCTATGTGTTCAGAAGCAAGTACGAGAAGCTTAGCCGGTACACAATCATATCCAAATGCTTTCTTGATGTCTCGACATTTCAATAAGTTTGCTACTTCTGAAACCGTTATTGGTTTTAAGAAAGAAGAGTTTTCTTGAGGATTTGACAAAAATGGTAAATGGCTTAGAAGTTGACTTGATGTTTCTGGCCAGATTTGGACCAATATTTGCAAAATAATTATTAAAAACATTCGATATTTCATGACATGAATGGCACGATATCACATTTCCCTCAATTGCCGTGATTCATAACTGATCAGATAAACATTTCCCAACGTTGGATTTCTTATTACCTATTAAATTATTAATAGTGTTCCAGTGTTCTTTGAAGAATTATTGTCATTTTCAAAAAATACAGCTGAGTAATAATCTATCTTTGCAGCCCTTAGAACCTTAGTGAGATCATTTCTGTACTACTTGTAAGCGGCAGAAGAGTCGCCATTAGAACCAGTCACTTTGGAGTAAAGCCTGCGTATTTTATCAATTGATTTCTTAAGGTAGATCGCGCCTCGGGGACAGATATTCAGACTCTCAAACTTCTACAATTCTCTTCTGATATACCACTTGTGGGGGTTTATTTTAAAGCTCTTGGTGTAAGAAAACTTTCCAATGGCTTAGTTTTTCGAAAATCGAAAATTTTATTTTTCCTCCATAGAGATAACACAGAGATGGCGGCCATTGTGAATTTTGAATATCGGTAAATCTTGGATTATTTGTTTCTCTAGTACCAAACTTTGCACGGTGACCCTTAATTGTTACTCTTGATTTAGTAAGAGAATGGCTGAAAGTTTCATTCAGGAAAGTTTGAGCAAAAGTTTAAGTCTTTCACTTTCGAGGCGCATAGCCTACTACCTTGGTAGATTTTGTAATCCAAGGTCCACGTTTAATGACATTCTTACGAGACCTTTCGGTAATAGTGCATGCTTGTCGCTGAAAACAGAAAAGAACTTATCATAGGCGTCATCAACATCTGTGCAGCTGTACACCTGTACACACAGAATGTTTGTTTGTATATACAGAAACATAAGCTGAACTGACATATAATGGATACTAGACTGAGTGCAGAAAATAACATATTGTCACCCAGGACCCTTTGTTACAGCTTCACTCTTTGTGCTTGTAAAATGCGAAGGTCGTCGACATCTCCTGTTCAAGG
>LD390942.1:0-23651 GCA_001465055.1 Ptychodera flava
CAAAAAACAACAACAACAAACAAAAACAAAACAAAAGCAAAAAAAAAAAAGAATGACACGTCTTGATATAAAAAGCCCAGTGGTTATTAATGTCAAAGGTCATGCAATAATGACCGTGACAGGCTTCTACATTTTGGCACGATTTAGCCAATTTTAACGTGCAACGCCCTCAAAAGATTACTGGTTTTGTAGATTATCATTTTTACAACAACGCCAGAAGTACGAGTCCTCAAATATTTTGCAGGTGATTGCCCGTTCGAAAGAGATTCAAAAACAGTAATAAATTTTAGTTACCAAATTGGTGAAAGCCCTCAGGGACGCTGAACATTAACAATCTCACTAATGAATCGAAAAGGACAGTTTAGTTTTTGTATTGGTGTTTTATTTTCCTTTAAAATCAAGCCCAAGACAGGGAAATAATGTCAGTGGTGAAGCATTGCGTACACAATGTTTCAAGGTGATGTCGATCCCGATGTCATATCCGCAATAATGCCAGTCCAGCTACCGTATCTGAACGGCTGAACATTTTCTCTTTTTACAGTTTGAAACATGCGATTTCATCGCTCACAGCATGGTCAAAATGAATGTGTTTGTTATGTCGGAGAGTTATACTGATCAGTGCATCGAATTTCACTGTCACATTGTCTTTATGATCTTTAAAAGATCGGTTTTTTTTATGCTGCAAGTTACCCACTTCGCATAATACATGATCCATATCATGACAGTTAATTTTTTACGTAGATACTTGACATTTTCATTCACAATTTTGTTGTTTTTTGAGATAAATTTCAAGCTGTAATCCCGGAATTGCATTTCTTTAATTTTGAACTTAGAGAAGAATTTTACGTCAGTTAGGCTTAGCACGGAACTGGACTCTGTTTCTTGCTCCATGCACTCGGAAACCATCCATCTCCGTGTTCGCTTTGCTTCTGCATATCGTTTGATGCTGATTTAATTTGCTACCCTCCAAATTTACGGTAGCTTTCCGTTGCTTCACTGTCTGCTTTCAAAGCAAGTACGTTCGGAATGTATTCTCATCGATTGCCATAGCTGTGGGTCCATAGCTGTGGTGTTTTCGGGCGGGATTTCTGCCTTCAATTGGTTAGTTTTGACTTTAACGACGGGTTAAAGACGTAAAAGTAAAAACCCACCTGTAAAAGGCAGAAATCCCTCACGAAAACACTACAGCTTTGGACCCACAGCTACGATCGCCATAGCCAGGACGTAGGCAAGGCGATTTCCGCAGCTGAACTAGGTCAAATCGCCATGCAAATGATATGCTAATCTAACTTCCGGTTGAATGAGGTAAAGGTCTATGCCTGGGACATGAAACCTCTCTATTAAAATACGTGCCTTTGTTTGATTCACATCAACTTAATACTTTCCGGTGCACACTAAATGCCTTGTATCGAAATAGATGTTTCAAAAAACCTGTTATCCACCTTGACTAGTTTTGGTTTGTTTTTCCACTTACAAAACATAATTATTATATAATTCAATATCTTTTCGACGAAATATATCTGTTTACTTTCATTAATCTTTTGTCCTCGCTCTCTCTCAATCTTATCACTGTATTCCGTCTGTCTGACGCTCATTCTCGTTTGTGGAAAGCATATTAATAAGCAAGAAAACAGGCATCAAAGTATTTATTGACTGGTTATATCCCGTTGCTTACTATTTCCGTCGTGAGGAGAACAACTGCCGGTAGATTTTGCCAAGTCTATGTTGACGGTAATCGTAGACATACTTTGATGCAAATAACTTGTACGGATGTACAGATTTCTTCAGTGTAATGTATAAATTTTCAGTTTAACGATCGGACACTTAAAGGAAATGGCCACCTTAAAATGCTCAAGAACATATTTCTTACAACATACGAGTGAACTGAAATAAGTCAGTGAGGTCTGTTTAGGAAAGTTGGTTGTAACAGTTCGGTCAAAGTATTTAAGAACTTCGCAATCTCTTAACTATTTCTGTTATGGCAAATTTATCATGTATATCATTGAGCCTTCATTGAATTCCACACTATTCAAAATCATCCTTTTGGGGGATTTATAAAAAACCCATGATTCACTTTACTAACAAATACTTTCTTGACTTCACTTTCCGAGAAACGCAAGATGGATGTTCATTTGTCATGCGAATTGTCTGGTTAAGTCTTACAAAATCGATAACAGTATGTTTTAATAGCAATGGCCTTGATAATAGCAACGGTCTTGATTAATTGAAAGTATATCAAAGTTTTGTCGGACATCGCATTGAAGTCATTCTTTTCGCGTCAATGAAGTGTCAGCCGACGGTTCAAAAAGTCACTTTAAAATCAATGTAAGGGAATACCTATTCCTTTACTGCAATTTTGTCATCCGACTGTGTACATGTATCTACGCATTATTTGTCAACCGAAAAAAAAAAAAAAAATTGTCAAAATTTACTTCGTAATAAAAGAAACATTGACAGTAAATTTTAAGATCTTAAGATTTATAAAGCGGAATTGAAATACATTTAATTGAGGAAAAGTTTAAAAAACGAAGTATTGTGTCGACATGAAATATTTCTGTCATACACATGCACCATTCTACTCAACGTCAAGATCGGCCTCGAAGACTGTGCAGATATATTCATGTTTGCCATTTTCCTTCCTGTACACGCAGAACTCAGCGTCTGAAGAGGCTGTAATATTCCCCGGTGGATTCCAGTACAGTTCTTTGGAAATACGCTCAGGACACTCCTGCAAGACGTTGATTAGGTAGAATTAGCTTACTTCAATGACGTTTACCCAGCAATCCAACCCTGTAGGGTTTGTGTCGTGCAGGAAGAGTAGATGTTGTACTCTGATTACAAGATACAAACCATGCACAAGTGAATACACTCACAGGAAATAATGCAGTTACATTATGATGAGTCTTGTGCTTGATGTACAATATCAATTACTTATTGTCTGGAGACTATTTTGGGAGACTAAACACGAACTCGGAGAAGACCCTGATATGATGTCAATATGGTTGAATGATAAATTACTGTCGCTCCTCCGCCAATATTTTATTGATCATAGACTATTAGGAACTACTGGCTATGCGTTTTGTCGTATAGCCAGCGTTCAACACGTTTTATTGTGTCTAGAAAACAGAAGATTATCTTTAGTAAAATATAGAAAAAATCGAGGTGAAGATTGACAGAATCATTACATTATCATCATTAAACAAAACTATTTTTCCTTCATCTTCTTTTAGCTTATTAATGTCCAATCGTTAGAAGACGTCGAATTTAGGATTTTCAATTCTTTTACAGGGTATGAATTGAGCTTCATATCTGGATCTCTTACTAAATATTTATACAAATGGACTACGCACTACTGACAACATACAAGGGGGGGGGGGCTTATGTATAAGCATTCAGCGTAGATGAATGCGTTATGGTGTATATGTCTCTCAACTTCTGGGTATTGATTCGGAGGTTCTGGGTCATATGAGTATCTCCGAATAAAACACGGAACATTAGGCCAACGATCAAAACAAGTGAAATAAACATGCTTATTCGGAAAGCAGACTTAAATCAGGTCCTGTAAAAAAGTTCCAGGACAGATATACATATAATGAGGACATCTAAGAGACTGCTTTTACTTAAATAATCAGTGACAGCATACCAGTTATTCAATAACAATGCATTACCAACAAATGAAAATTTGTCAATCTTGTATCCTGACATAGGAAGAATGCTAGCAAAAAGGTACGCTTAGCCGTTCAGGATAACTGGTATCACTACCTAGTGGTTCAGGATGGTCAGAATGATGTCACAAGAATATATTCTGTATTAATTTTTTCATTTACAGGATTATTTACTTATAACCTGGAGCACCGAGGAGTAAAGTGCCTTGGTTATAGGGCACAATACAGCACTGGAGTCTCGAACTCACAATCCTCTGCTGTGAGTCCGTTACACTGGACTTGCCAGGTCTTGAACTCACCTTCCTCTGAGAGTAAGTCTGATAGCCTTACCACTGCCCCGAGTAACGGTGCTTCAAGTATTACATAATGGTGATGGTTTGCCTAGTCCTTGAATTGCAATGATTATTGGACCAGGTTTTGGTGCGACTCTTTGAATCTTTACGAAAACCTACAATATATGGATGTCTCATGACACCTTTTACCTACATATATTTCGTCAAGTGGAAACATGATACAAATAAATAAGGACAAAAAGACCATTAGGCATGTCAACTGTACACCCTATGAACTTTTTCGCTCTAAATGATTTAAAATTATCCCTTTGGTCGTTTAAGAAGCGAATACTTACTTCCATAGTCAGTTCGTCGCATGATGTACCTTCAACATTATTACCATAAACCGTACTAATGCATTCCAAGCACTCGACGGCAAATTCACCTACAATCTTGGTTCCCTTTAATTAAGACAATAAAATATTATTTTGACGTTAGAATCATGTGCCAGTGCCAGTGATATCAAAATAACGTGGATGAAAATAAGTTGCACTTCATTAAAAAGCACTGCGTGGAAGAGCTAATTCATTGAGTGTACATATGATTGACACTCGCGAGTTTCATTGCTTTGTATATATATACATATATATATATATATATATATATATATATATATATATATATATATATATATATATATATATATATATATATATATATATATATATATATATTGGTGAAGTTAAATAGACTTTGTAGGCGAAGTTTAGTTTATATGATATTTCAACTATTGTGGCAAAAATATATAATAAATAAATCCTTGCAAATTGTCCTCTGACACACTTGAGTTATATTTATTACCCGCCCCCATAAAACAACAAACAACAAACAAACAACAAACAAAAAGCAAAGCAAAAATCAAAAACAAAAAACAAGGAACAACTAAAAAAACCCAACAAATAATAATCAAATGACGTCAAAGTGAAGAAATTATTGTTTCGTATTATAAAAAAGTAACTCATGTTTGCGCAGAGGTATTAGGAATACGGAGAGAAATAAGATACATTTAAAACATAAAGAATGATGAAGTGTATTCGGTTTCATGCATTTTAAACATCGATGACTTTTGGCAAATCAAGATGGCTTACAAAGGTTCAATCGAGTTGCAATTTATCTCTGAAGATGATAGAGTGACAAAAAAAAATAAGGAAAGTGAAAAAAAACCGAACAAACACTAATGCTCTATTGTGAAATATAAATATTGTCATGAGAGTCCTGCCTACTTTTTCTATAAGGAATAATGTATCGAAGCGAGTAGAATGTTATGCATTACCAGTTCTCTATTTTCAAGTTCGTCTTCCACCACTTGAACAACCCTGAAAGATTTACTTTTACCAATATATGGTCCTACAACCGTGTACATCCGATAGATCTTGATCGGGGTCATTTCTTTAATTTTATCGGGCAAGGCCATCAGTTCATCGAAGCAGTCGACCCCAGGCGTTGCGACGCCGGTCATAATCACGTAATTGTATTCTTTCTTGACGAGATGAGTACAAATCCACGGTTTGGAATGAAATCGCAGATCGACACCGTCGTCGGCGTTTGTGACAGCAAGAATAGTTGCGATCGCAAAGGTAAACCTCATTTCGTTTTTTGACAAAAACAGAAATTATTTGTAAAAAAGGGGCTGAAGAGGTTGATTTTGTAATTTCTATGTGGCAGTTTGAAACGAAACGTATCTTCGTTGGTGGGGTTTGGTGGATACTGTAAGCAAGGTATTGAACATTTGTGTACCATGAATTGCTTTACATGAACCGCTCAGTACATTTTGAATATTTCAAGCCTGAGAAATTAAACTGAAAGTAAGGAAAACACACTTACCTAGGTTTCTGAATCTTTTTCCCGAAGTATTGCCCATCTGAAAGTCTCTGTCAGTAAGAGGTCTCATGTAACCTTTCCCAGCTTTTGTTTAACTAGAGTTAAAGAGTAACACCTATGAAGATATAACTTAAATTTCCAGTCATCAAACAGGACGCTGATATATTTTCTAGCCGGCAGTAGAATGTTATAAAAGTGTTAAAGTAATTCACCTCTCTAACGTTCCGACGTCAGAGTATCATGCCTTTTTCAAAGGTCACCTATATTAAACTAAAACAAATGCACACGTGTAGTTTAACCTGTAATTGGGCAAATAAGGGCGAAAATAAAAAAAAATATGGGGCAGAACATGTATTTCTGCTTGTATTGACCTGTATAAGGACTATAATAAATACATTGTGAATAGTGACCACAAGGGCTTGATCAGCCATTTGGTTTAACATACACACTTTTATTTAATCAGTGATTTACCATCATTTTAAGTCTTACATTTCACTGATCCACTGCATGTGCTCTGTATGCATTTTAGTGGCTGGAATCATATACAGTCGAGACAGCCTTCTACATTTAGTCACGATTTAGCCAATGTTAACTTGCAGTGCCCTCAAAGATTACTGGTTTTGTAGATTATCATTTTACAACAACGCCAGAAGTACGAGTCCTGAAATACTTTGCAGGTGATTGCCCGTTCGAAAGAGATTCAAAAACAGTAATAAATTTCATTTACCAAATTGGTGAAAGCCCTCAGGGACGCTGAACATTAGCAATCTCACTAATAAATCCAAAAGGCCACTGATCACTGCATCGAATTTCACAGTTACATTGTCTTTATGATCTTTAAAAGATCTTTTTTTTTCATGCTGCATGTTACCCACTCCGCATAATACATGATCCATATCATGACAGTTAATTTTTTACGTAGATGCTTGACATTTTCACGCATAATTTTGTTTGTTTTTTAGATAAATTTCAAGTTGTAATCCCAGAATTGCATGATTTCTTTAATTTTGAACCTTGGAGAAGAATGTTACGTCAGTTAGGCTTAGCACGGAGCTAGACTCCGTTTCTTGCCCCATGCACTACCATCCATCTCCGCGTTCGCTTTGCTTCTGTATATCGTTTGATGCTGATTTAATGTGCTACCTCCCAAATTTACGGAAGCTTTCAGTAGCTTCACTGTCTGCTTTCAGAGCAAGTACGTTCGGAATGTATCCTCATCGAATGCACTAGCTGTAGGTCCATAGCTGTGGTGTTTTCGGGCGAGATTTCTGCCTTTTACTGGCTAGTTTTCACTTTTACGCAGGGTTAAAAAACGTAAAAGTGAAAACCCACCTGTAAAAGGCAGAAATTCCAACCGAAAACACCACAGCTAAGGACCCACAGCTACGATTGCCTTAGCGAGGAGGTAGGCAAGGTGACTTCCGCAGCTAAACAAGGTCAAATCGTCATGCAAATGATATGCTTATCTAAATTTCGGTTGAATGAGGAAAAGGTCTATACCTGGGACATGAAACCTCTCTATTAACAGACGTGCCTTTGTTTGATTTACATCAACTTAATGTTTTCCTATGTACAATAAATGCTTTCTATCGAAATAGATGTTTCAAAAAATCTGTTATCCGCCTTGACTAGTTTTGGTCTGTTTTTCCACTTACAAAACGTAATTATTTTTTATTCAATATCTGTTCGAAGAAAGGTATCTATTTATATCCATTTATCTTTTGTCCTCGCTCTCTCAATCCTATCACTGTATTCCGTCTGTCTGACGTTCATCCTCGTTTGTGGAAAGCATATAAATAAGTAAGAAAACAGGCATCGAGGTATTTATTGACTGGTTATATCCCGTTGCTTACCGTTTCCGTCGTGAGGAGAACAACTGCCGGTAGATTTTGCCTAGTCTATGCTGACGGTAATCGTAGACATAATTTGATGCAAAGAACTTGTAATGTACGGATTTCTTCAGTTTAATGTAGGGATTTTCAGTTAAAGATCGGACACTTAAAGGAAATGGCCACTTTAAAATGCTCAAAAACGTTTTTCTTTCAACATACGAGAGAACTAAAATAAGTCAGTGAGGTTAGTGTAGGAAAGTCGGTTGTAACAGTTCGGTCACAGTGTTTAAGAACTTCGCCATCTCTCAACTTTTTTTTCTGTAATGGCAACTTCATCATGTATATCATTGATCTTTCATGTAATTCCACACTATTCAAAAATCATCCTTTTTGGGATTTATAAAGACCCATGATTCACTTTTCCAACAAACGCTTTCTTGACTTCACTTTCCGAGAAAAGCAAGATGGATGTTTATTTGTCTGGAAAATTGTCTAGTAAAGTCTCACAAAATCGATTACAGTACATTTAATAGCAATGGCCTTGATTAATTGAAAGTATATCGAAGTTTTGTCGAACATCGCATAGAAGTTATTACGTGTAAATGTAGTGTCAACCGACGGTTCAAAAAGTCAATTTAGAATCAATGTAAGGGAAAACCTATTCCATTACTGCAATTTTGTCATCCGACTGTGTACATGCATCCACGTATTATACGTCAACCGAAAAAAAAATGTCGAAATTTACTTCGTAATAAAAGAAACATTGACAGTTAATTTTAAGATCCTAAGATTTATAAAGCGGAATTAAAATACATTTAAATAAGGAAAGGTTTAAAAACGCAGTATTGTGTCGACATCTTTCTGTCATACACATGCACCATTCTAGGACTCCACGTCAAGATCAGCCTCGACGATCGTACAAATATATCTATGTTTGCCATTTTCCTTCATGTACATACAAAACTCAGCGTCTGAAGAGGCTGTAATATTCCCCGGTGGATTCCAGTACAGTTCTTTGGAAATACGTTCAGGACACTCCTGCAAGACATTGATTAGGTAGAATTAGCTTACAGCAGAGACTTTACTCTTTCCAACCCTGTAGGGTTTGTGTTGTGCAGGAAGAGTAGATGTTTAACTTTGATTCCAAGATACAAACCATGCACAAGTGAACACACTCACTGGAAATTATGTGTTTACATCATGATCAGATTTGTGCTTGATGTAAAATATGAATTACATATTGTCTTGAGATTATTTTGGGAGATTTAACACGAGCTCGGAGAAAACCCTGATATTATGTTAATAGGGTTGAATTATAAGTTACTGTCGCTCCTCTGCCGACATTTTATTAATCATAGACCAGTAGGAACTACCGGCTATGCGTTGGTGTATAGCAGCATCCCATACGTTTCTCTGTGTCAGGAAAACGGAAGATTACGCAGATTCACCCATCTTTAGTAAAATATAAAAAAGTCGAGATGACGATTGACAGAATCATAACATTATCACCTTGAAACAAAACTATTTTTCCTTCATCCTTTTTAAGCTTATTAATGTTCAATCTTTAGAAGACGTCAAATTGAGGAGCTTCATAACTGAATCTCTTACTACATATTGCTACAAATGGACTAGGCACTACTAACAATATATAAGAGGAAGCTTATTTATAAGCCTCTGGCGTCGGCTTATGGTGTATATGTTTCGCAACTTCTGGGACATTGCTTCGGAGCTTCTGGGTCTTATGGGGATTTCCCAGTAAAACGCGGAGTATTATAGGCCGAAGAAGAAAACAAGTGAAACATGCATATTCGAAAAGCAGACTGAAATTAGGTCTTGCAAAAAGTTCAAGGGAAGATATACAGAAAATGAGGACAATTAAGAGATTTATTTCACTTAAATGATCAGTGACAGTAAACCTAAATATGGCTTAAGTGAGTTTTTCATTAACAATGCATTACCCACAAATGCAAATTTGTCAATCTTGTATCCTGACATAGGAAGAATGCTAGCAAAAAGGTACGCTTAGTGTTCAGGATAACTGGTATCACTACCTAGTGGTACAGGATGGTCAAACATAATGATGTCACAAAAATGTATTCTTTACTTCATATTTCATGTATATTCACATTACTAATGGAATACGCAAAACAAAATACATGATTATTTACCCATAACCCACTACCAAATGGACCACCGAGGAGTAAAGTGCCTTGGTTATAGGGCACAATACAGCACTGGAGTCTCGAACTCACAGTCCTCTGTTGTGAGTCCATTACACTTGACTTGCTGGGTCTTGAACTCACCATCCTCTGAGAGTAAGTCTGATAGCCTTATCTCTGCCCCACGCAACAGTGCCTCAAGTATTACAATAATGGTAATGGTTTGCCTTGAATTGCAATGATTATTGGACCAGGTTTTGGTGCAACTCTTTCAATCTTTACGAAAACTTACAATTTATCGATGTCTAATGACACCTTTTACCTACATATATTTCGTGAATCGGAAACTTGATACCTAGCGCATGCGCATGGGGCAATTTAATAAGGGCAAAAGACCATTAGGCATGTCAACTGTTTACCATATGAACTTTTTCGCTTTTAATGATGTTCAAAAATCCCTTTGGTCGTTTAAGACGCGAATACTTACTTCCATAGTCAGTTCGTCGCATGATGTACCTTCAACATTATTACCATAAACCGTACTAATGCATTTCAAGCACTCGACGGCAAATTCACCATCAATCTTGGTTCCCTTTAATTAAGACAATACAAGATTATTTAGACGTTAGAATCTTGTGCCAGTGCCAGTGATGTCTAAATAACGTGGAAGAAAATAAATTGAACACCATTACAAAGCACTGCGCGGAAGAGCTCATTGACTGAGTGCACACATGAATGACACTCGCGAGTTTCATTGCTTTGTCGATATATATACATACACACACACCCACACAGACAGACAGACAGACAGACATATATATATATATATATATATATATATATATATATATATATATATATATATATATATATATATATATATATATGAATTTTGTGAAGTTTAAAAGACTTTTTAGGCAACGTTTATAGTTTATATGATATTGATATTTATATGATATTTCAACTATTGTTGCGAAAATGTAAAATAAATAACTGCAAATTGTCCTCAGACACCCTTTAGTTATATTAACAACCCCCCCCCAAAAAAAAGGAACATCAAAAAACACCAACAAAACCAATCAAACAAAAACGACATCAAAGTGAAGAAATTATAGTTTCTTATTGTAAAAAAGTAACTAGTGTTTGCGCAGAGGTATTAGGAATACGGAGAGAAATAAGATGCAATAAAAGCATAAAGAATGATTAAGTGCATTCGGTTTCATCCATTTTAAACAACGATTTCTTTTGGCAAATCATGATGGCTTACAAAGGTTCAATTAAGTTGCAATTAAGCTCTGAAGATGATAGAGTGACATACAAAAAAATTAAGGAAAGTAAAAAAAAAAACGAACAAACACCAATCCTCTATAGTGAAATATGAATATTGTCATGACAGTCCTACCCACTTTTCTATGAGGAATAATGTATCGAAGGAAATAGAATGTTTTGCATTACCAGTTCTCTATTTTCAAGTTCGTCCTCCACCACTTGAACAACCCTGAAAGATTTACTTTTACCAATATATGGTCCGACAACCGTGTACATCCGATAGATCTTGATCGGGGTCATTTCTTTAATTTTATCGGGCAAGGCCATCAATTCATCGAAGCAGTCGACCCCATGCGTTACGACGCCGGTCAAAATCGCGTCATTGTATTCTTTCTTGACGAGATGAGAACAAATCCACGGTTTGGAATGAGATGGCAGATCGACACCGTCGTCGGCGTTTGTTACAGCAAGAATAATTGCGATCGCAAAGGTAAACCTCATTTCGTTTTCTGATAAAAACAAAAATTATTTGTAAACAAGTCATTGACAATGGCATAGTCCCCACTTGAAATAGGGGAGTATTAGTCTTGATGGGGCAGGTAAATATGGTATTTAAGAAGTATCACTGGAGTGTATATGTTAAGATCTATGGGCACATAGGTCTATGTTGTTTTTCCCAATTTGAAACACATGAGGCATGTCTAAGTTATGGTTCTAAATCGGGAAAATAGATTAGACCTCTAGCTGTATTGGCCAGCCAAGAAATACATATGTGGATAATACATGATGTCCAAGATGTGACATCTTAAGGTCTAATATCCTATCAAAATTAAAGGGTATAGAACTTGTGGTTACTGAGTTATGCATATATATGTATAATCAAGGTAACAAGTCATCAAGGTAACGTGACATTTTGAAAAGAAATGTATTGCTAATTAATCAGACATCAGACATCTAGCTCGATTCGCTTGCCCAGAATTAGATATGTGCATAATCAATGGGGTAAAGCGTGTTTTGTCATAAGGTCGCCCATCCTACTAAATATAAAGGATATAGCACTTGTGGTTACTTATTTACCGAAAAATACGTATATTTTAGGTAAAAGGTCATAGAGGTCACATGACATTTGATCAAAAAATTTCTATTCTATAGTTATCCCTATATACGAAAAATCAGACATCCAGCTCTATTGGCTTGCTAGAATTGGTATGTGCATAATTAATGAGGTACAGTATGTGGCATCATAAGGTCTTCCATCATACCAAATATGAAGGGTGTACCACTTGTGGTAACTGAGTTATGGACTAATGTGTATATTTCAGATCAAAGGTCATTGAGGTCACGTGACATCTTGTCAAAAAAATTATATTGCTAAGTTATCCCTATATACCAAAAATCAGACCTCTAGCTCTATTGGCTTGCTCAAAATTAGATATGCGTATAATTAATGAGGTACAATATGTAGCGTCATAAGGTGTCCCATCATACCACACATGAAGGGTGTAGCACTTGTGGTTACGGAGTTACGGACAAATATGTATATTTGAGGTCAAAGGTCACTGAGGTCACATGACAATTTGTCAAAATTTCTGAGATATCATCGTGAATGGAGGGACATGACCCAATCTATAAGCCCCCTGGACTTCATCGGTGGGGCTAAAAACTGTGTCACCGCATCCTTTTTGATATATGAATATGATGAGAAACTAAATTTTTATTTTACTTGGCCTTATACATGGGAGTCTATGGACTGCCTTATACATAGGGGTCTATGGACTGCCTTATACATGGGAGTCTATGGACTGCCTTATACATGGGAGTCTATGGACTGCCTTATACATGGGAGTCTATGGACTACCTTATACATGGGAGTCTATGGCAGCTGCCTTATACATGAGAGTCTATGGAGGTGGAAACTAAAAAGTCCTCTAACACGGCCAAATTTGATCGCATTGTGAAACAAATCGACGTGCATCTGTATGGGGTAGGGTACTATCCTTGTGCAAAGTTTGAAAGAAATTGACCAGGGCATGTCTGAGATATCTGCGTGAACCAACGGACGGACGGACGGACGGACATGACCCAATCTATAAGTCCCCCCGGAGACTAAAAAAAGAGCTGAAGAGGTTAAATTGGTAATTTCTATGTGGCAGTTTGAAACGATACGTATTTTCGTTGGTGGGGTTTGTAGGATACTGTAAGGAAGGTATTGGACATATGTGTACAATAAGTTGCTATAAATAAACCGCTCAGTACATTTTGAATATTTCAGGCCTGACAAATTAAACTGAAATAAGCAAAATACACTTACCTAGGTTTCAGAATCTTTTTCCCGGTGTATTGCCCCTCTGAAAGTCTCTGTCAATAATAGGTCTCCTGTAACCTTTCCCAGCTTTTGTTTAACTAGAGTTAAAAAGTAACACCGGGGAAGATATAACTTAAATTACCAATCATCAAACAGGACGCTGATATAGTTTCTAGCCGGCAGCAGAATGTTATAAAAGTGTTAAAGTAATCCACCTCTCTAGCGCTCCGACGTCAGAGTATCATGCCTTTTTTAAAAGTAACCCATATTAAACTAAAACAAATGCACACGTGTAGTTTAACCTGTAATTGGGCAAATGAGGGCGAAAAGAAAAACATATGGGGCAAAACATGTATTTCTGCTTGTATTGACCTGTATAAGGACTATAATAAATACAATGTGAATAGTGACCACAAGGGCTAGATCCGCCATTTTGTTTAACGTACAGATTTTTCTTTAATCAGGGTTTACCATCTTTTTTAGGTCTTATATTTCACTGATCCAATGCATGTACTTCATGTGTATTTTAGTGGCTTTAATTATAGACAGTCGAGAAAGAGGATGGAAAGCTACCGCAAAGAACAAAAGAGCTGCGAAGAAGCAACGAGCTATCTAGTTTGGAATAATTAGAACGTGTGGATTGATTTTTTCTTAATTATCAGCTGGGCGATAGCCGCTGCTTGACATCTGGTAGTTCGCAGTGAACAAATCTTTATTGAACTTATTTTCATCATTGACTTGTCTTTGCGATTGAAGTCGGATTACGTTATCGTGAAGATTGCGACAAAGAAACATTGCTGTCCTTCTAAACGGGATTATATGGAATTAACAAACATTGAAAATTATATTAAAGTTTACGTTTTGCCACCCTGAAGCGCAAGTTTGGCGATCTACAGTCATATTCAAATCCAACACCGAGGCTGTGGCGATCCCGAATGGAATGCGTCAAAGCATAGCTTCAAAACTTTGACAGATCGTTCCATTGTTTCGCCTGATCGTCATCTTTACTGACGCTTTCTGTCTTTCGTGTTGGAACCTGCAGACGTGTTTCTACCTCAGTGACTTAATGTTTTTTTTATATATAGGTTAAATAAAGGACAACTTGTTATCTATTGTCCATGAAATACAAAGATTGTGTGATCGCAGAGAGAACGTCAGAGACCCCATAGCATACGTATGTATACAGTGCAGTCGTATTGAGTTTGTATCCCGGTTTTTTTTTCCGCCAGACGTACATTTCTAGTCTGAACTACTGTATTAAGTGAAATGCTTATCCAACTACACGTGTAATGGTGTATCGCGTTTTCCGATCAATCGAATGATTTTAAGTTATGTCATTGAAAGAAAACCATTAACACGTGTTCAAGCGATAACCCAGTGCAGAATGTTTTGATTCATGAGAGCTAAACTACTCAGATATCTGTGTCCCGATCTATAATGATTTGTTGCGATTATGTTGGTTTCGCTTATTTTATTATTTACAAGTGGTATCGCCGGATGTAATAGTATGTATTGATTGTGGAGGCTTTAAGAGTTTTTTTGAGAAATCGTTACTTTACGTCGTGTTGTAATCGACATCTTACTGTTCGTGTATAAGGCCTGTGTCGGCGTATGTCAAGCCCTTGAGTGATTTATGCCTCTATATTCTTTATTTCATATCAGGAAATGTGAGAGTCTGTTCTTAATAGTGTCACTACGAGGAAAAAATACTCAACTAATGCCTGTGCTGCATGCTACGTTCTTCAGTGCTCAAAATCAAGGATGAAACACAAAACCTCTAATGAGTACATTGTAGTTTCGACTTTTGCATGCATAGCCTTGCAAAAATAGGACTTTTGTATGGAAAATTTATGTTCAGTATACCCGTTGCCCTTCTTAAGCATGTGTTTTGACTTATTTCCTGTCAAACATGATTTTTTTTTTTACTTTTATCCACGTTAGTTTTCTGCTGGTCTGTGTTTCTTTTTTATTCATTTTTTCTCCACTCTCTCTCTCTAGATCTATCCCACACATTTCTCAAATTAGATTATCAATAATAAATATTCGTAAAGAAGAAAGACTCTCATTCGTTTGTTACATATTCAGGATAGAGAATTTCCTCGCTTTTGCAAATAGCTACAATATATAAAGCCTCCTGCAAACACCTTTTTATGAGTCACAAGAAACTAATACGCATGCACATAACTCAATCTCGAAACAGCAGAGTGGCCTTAAAGCATGTCCGCGAGAATAAACGATTTACCAACTATTTTTACCAATAGAGAAATATGCTTTTGATGTTAAAATAAGGCTTTGATTGCCTGAAAAGCGAATACTCACTCTTATAATCAGATAGTTACACGTCTTGACAACTCTCTTATCACAATAAATTGCATTTCAGACACAAGATGGCAAATGAATTTTTCAATGTTCGTTCCTATAAATAAAACAATAGACGACAACTTTATGATTGCATATCATCGTACTTTTGTTACAAGCCTTGTGGTCATATAATAATAGGTTTCCCAAACATCGCCAAAAACGATAAGCGTCGCCAGCTGTTCCAGTTTTGCCATAAGTATCGTGAGTCATCCAATACAAAAAAGAAATATGTAGTGACATTGTTATAAAACATTTTTTGTAAAATCAAAATATAAAACCAACAATACTGAGGCATGAGTCACTCCCAAAATCGACATCAACGTCCCTTTCAACATGTTCGAGCTGAATTATCATTGGGAAAAATGCTTGATATACGTTCAGTATATGTACATGTATTGACGTATATAGGACACAAAATTAGTGGCATACTTTATTATATTTGTGTATATGAAACATCGATACGTTGATATACATTGCATATGTCTATGCTGAACAAGAATGTTCGTGATGCAGATCTTTGCACACTGAGTTTACTATGTACTTGTGCATCTTATAAGTATATGCACATGTACTTTTAACGTATTTGAGAAACGTACAGAGTCAGTGTATGGGTGTATTGCATTTTGCAGTTTATGTTGTATCGGTGCAATTTACTGCTGTCATGCCAAGTTTGACTAGACTCGTAGCACAAACAATTTTTATAAAGCTCAACTAATCCACTAATACCTTGTAGTTTTGTGTATGCGTCTCGTTACTGATACGTCAGATTAGTTCCAAGCTAAGCCTATCACAATTTATAAATTCAACAAATATAATAAGAAGAAGACAGATGTCTGTAAATAATAATAATAATAATAATAATAATAATAATAATAATAATAATAAATTATTATTATTTATGAGGTTAATAGTTACTTCAGGCAACTCTCTACGAAAAGATATTGTTAAACTTTTATTTACCCTAAAAAAAATAAACGAGCTTACGAAAGACACACAATTCTTAGACTTGACAACCTACGTTATGTTTAATGTTATGTATATTGTGTGCGTTGTTTTTAACTAGACGATCTGACATTACAAGCTATCGATTTTTCACACAATCATCTTATTACTCAAGTGAAAGACAGACAATGTGTTTTCTTTGTTTTACTTGTTTTCTGATATATAAATATTTCAGAGTCGAGGCTCCAACGTAGTATCCAGATACACTACGAGATACATTGAATCCAATAAATCAGATAACAAAACGCAGGCATTAGGTCAATGTAAGACTTGTGGTAAAAACCTTTCTGTCAGTATTTATTATAGTCGTTATACAGGTCAACACAACCAGAAATACATATATTGCCCCAAAATTTCCTTTTTGGGCCCTTATTTGCCCTAAATACGGATTAAACTACGTGTCTATATCTGTTATTAATGTAGTTTAAAATGATCGTCTTATTAAAGGCACGATACCTTGACGTCTCAGTCATTAAGTAGTGAATTGTTCAGTTTGAGAGTACGATGACATTTTTTTCAAAATAAATAAATCAATCAATCAATCAATCAATCAATCAATCAATCAATAAATATATAGATTACGGAAAAAACAACTTCACGTTAGCTTTTGAATAAATAGATTCCGCTGCATTAAATATAGTTTTTAAAAAAGTTAGGTTGTTACCTGTTTGTTTGTTTCAGCGTCCGTATGATATCATACAGTTGTTAAATATTGAGACCCTTTTTGCTATGAAATCAATTTGCACTGATTTGTTCATCACATCAACAAACACACATTCACTGCTTTGCGTTTATCTGGTATTATATTTGCCGCAATTCTTAGCAGTAATAACCGCACTTAGATAGCACGCACCTGGCCTAAAAGAGTTCATGATACCCTACCCGAGTAAAGTCATTCTTTTTTATAATCAAGCAAAAATCCAGGTGCTTCATTGCATGTATGTAAACTGAGAAACCAAAGAAATCAAATAAATCGATATTTTTTACTCTCTGTGTGTTATTTTTAAGGGAGATACTTATCTATTTTGTAATTCCTAAAAACCGAGATCATGAAAATTCGATTAAAAGTAGGACTACATTTGCATCGGATAAGCAATACAATTATGTAGAAGAATTACAACTAGTAAACTACCTCAGTCTAACATAAGTTCTTAACTTCCCCTTTCCTTCGTCATATTGAAAGCTATTTTGCCCATTTAAAAAGGGCACCATGAAGTTATTCTTTGTTCTCATCGCTATTATCAGTGTCGCACATGGTCACCACCATCTACCGAAAATTTCAAACCATAGCAGTGCAAATAAATTGTCAGGAAACTCTGCAAAAACCCAAATTGATTAAAGAATCTGATCATTAAAGGCCGTCTCTTCTACTTTGACGCGGTTAAGGACATGCCTGTACTGCAGTTCAACGTAGCGAGACTAAGTCGGGATACGGAAACAGTGTAGAGGCTCAATGTTTTCAAATTGACACCATTTATTTCGTGTACTTGTGTACTTGCTACATTTGTCACAGTACGTATCACCATCGCACATAATTAAAAAGTATGGACCTAATTATTTATCTTTATGTAGAATTGACCTCAAATTGAATAACTTCCCTTACACTTGAGCAGTTGAATGTTTCAATTGTATTGGGTTAGTGGTCCGTGAATTGGCAAATCGAAGACCTCTAGGGCAGTGTCACTTTTAGCTGATCAGCTGGTAATGTGACAGATGCATGCTTAGCTAGCAATTCCCTTCAGCTAATTTGAAAGGCTTATGTAAATATTGTTTGTTTTTTTCAAAACTGAACATTTCCTTTCAAAATTGGTGGAAACTGACATCTGTCATATTGATAAGGCTGTTCGCAATACATTTAGGGCATGGGAGGTTAATCACAAGGGGGTTGGAGGATGGGTCGCAAATTTTATGCCCATGTTTAGGCGGGGTTCGTGGTTTTTTCAAAATATAGTGGGAGGGAGGGTCAACACTTTGTCAGCAGAGATGCGTGATTGTCCCTCTATAACAGTAATATTTTTCTCACGATGAATGGCTTTGTCTCGTAGACTACTTGTGTACGACTAAAGATTTACAAAAATCAGGTTATGATCATGCTGTATCATAACTGCCTTATGTATTTATGCTCATTATGCATTAATTGTCCCTTGTTCCTTGCAGGAGTGCCGAAGTCCACTGTCAATAGAGTCAGTGACACATTTACAAATTTTGCAAGCATTATGAACAAGATAGAAACGTTCGTAGAACATGAACTTTAGCTGTACGATAATTGAAGACCAATAATCATAAGAATGACACGTCATACTTAACACGAGAAGATTTCAAAACATTAATAACTGCCTGTATGCAGAAAGGCTCTATTTTTGTGACAATGTTAATCTAGATAGTTTCAACGATCTACGGAATAAAATATGCAGACACAAAATACGTGTGGCGTTTCATTTTAACATACAACTTTACTTACATTACCTCTCGCAATTACAAACACGTGTACACATCCGAAAATTGCATTTAGTATCAATCAATATAACGACAATTATGTGATTTTGGGAGATCTATCGCAAACGTCGCACCGGAAATCGAATCTTGGTATCTGAAACAAAAATGACCTTCACCAAAAATCTAAATACACTGTGATTTTTGCGTTACAATCAAGTGACAACATACCACGTGCATCTTGATACAGATAAAATATCGTCGTATTGAATTCCTCTGGCACAAACATGATGCTTCATTATACGTATGTGCAAGAATGTTTTCTTGACGTTGTGCATAAAAAAGGAAAGACTTGTCATTAAATATAGCTAAATTCGAAAATATGCTGCGGTTATGAAGACCCGTTTCGTTGATACCGCTTGCCCAGAAACTATCTGCTTCACTTAGATCTACATTACTCTTGACGACTGTGGAAAAACGATAGTATACACACAATGAAATGCAAACGTTTGTTTGGTACAGTTCAGGTTTTTTTTTTCAGTATGTGTATATACAGTGATATCAGGTACGAACGACAGTGAACAAGCTAATCCAATTGCAAAGCCTTGTACTAACGCGGTACTTTGAAGTACCTGTACATAACATAAAGAACCATAATATATTAGCCGCTCCGAAAATACACTAAAAACCATTACCAACAGTTTTGTAGGACCCTGTTTCCGGCTAGAAAAATATACCAGCGTTCTATTGGATGATTGGAAGTAAAATGTGTATTTTTATCTGTGTTATTTGGTAACTTGAATTTCATAAAGCCTGGGAAAGGTGTCAGGGGACCTATTATTTACAAGAACTCTGAGAGGGACAACTGGCCAGGAAAAAGACGCCGAGGCTGAGGTAAGTGTGGTTTGCTAACATTCCGTAGACTGTGTCAGGCCTGGCATATGATATGTAGAGACTTTCATTCAAAAAAAAATTGTGCAAATACCGTAAGTCAAACATGTTAACACCTTCCTCTTCAACTAAGATAAGTACTGTACAATTCTCCAGCATTTCTTATTACAAATATTTTCTTCTTTAAAATTAATAGACAACGAAATGGGTTTGGCACTTGCTATCGTAACTATGATTCTTGTTGTGGCAAGCGGCGACGTTATTGCCAATCGGTCATCTCATTCCAAGCCCTGGATATGTACACATCTCGTCAAGAAAACGTACAATGACGCGATTTTGAATGTCGTCGCAACGCCAGGAGTCAACTGTTTCGATGAACTATTGGCCTTGCCCGGTAAAATCAAATATATGACCCCGATCAAAACCAGTCAGAGCTACATGGTTGTCGGACCGTACATTGGTAAAAGTAACTCTTTCAGAATCGTTCAAGTGGTGGAAGACAAACTTGAAAATATAGACCTGGTAATGTCGACATACTATTCACTTGGTAGAGTTACATTTTATAGAAAAGTAGAAATGTTATGGCAATATTGATGTTTCACATAAGAGCATTTTTGTTTGTTTGTTTTTTTAAGTGGTTTACATTTTCGTTATCCTATTTTTTGCTACTCTGTCTTCTTCAGTAGTAAATTGCAAGTCAAGTGTTTACCTCTTGTGAGACATCTTGATTTGCCTACACATGTTGGTGTTTAAACTTGACGACAAAAAATACACTTCGTCGTTTATTTATGTTTTCATTGCATCTGGTTTCTCTCGAAATTCCTAATATCTTTGCGACATCATGACTGTCATTTTTGATCGACTTTACTTATTTCCAATAAGAACCAATTATTCTGATATTGTGTTTGATTTGTTTGTTTGGTTTTTGTCCGTTTACTTTTTGTTTGATTTTTGGTACTTACAAGAACTATTTTTTCATTAGGGGATTTTAACAATACTTTGGGACTAATATTTCATACAAATAAGTACACTTTGCCTGCAAAGTCTTACAATTTTCGCTTTAAAAAATTATGTATATCTACAAACAAATGAAATTCTGAGATATATTCCTTCGTGCAATCAAAGGATGTGCTCGTCCATCGAGTGAACTGTAATGACGTGCCTGTTGTGTTTTTTCACGTTATTAATATATCCTAATGTGTTTATTGTCTTAATTACAGGGGACAAAGATTGAAGGTAAATTTGCCGTCGAATGCCTGAAATGCAATGGTACATATTACGGTGAAAATATTGGAGGTGCATCTTGCATGGCACTGACTATGGAAGTAAGTATCTATTTGTTATTTAAACGATCAAAGGGCTTTCTGAACATAATTTAGAGAGAAAAAAGTTCGCTGGAAAAAAAAACTCCTCAGTTGAAATGCTTGATGGTCTTTTTGTTGGGTAATTGCTTTCTGCAGGTGATTATCAGGTTTTCGCTTCACGGGATAAAAACAGAAAATTAGTATCCATGGGGAAACCCATATGTATCGGAGGGTTTACCCAAAGTCTCTAATTGGAACACTAAAACTATTCTGAAAATCATATCTATTCAAGGTAAATCGTTACAAGTGTAGTGACACTAGGGTACAATCAGACAGTGGTAAGGTACCGTTCTCACTATAAGAATACTGTGAGTTGAGAGCCGGGGAGTTCATAGTAACTGACTTACAGTCAGGATGGTGAGTTCGAGACAGCAACTCGGTATGTGACCCTAAGCAAGGCAATTTATTACTAAGTTCGGCATTATGTTGTTGATTATGGATAACTTATTCTGCGTTTTGGTGTGGCTGTTGGTTGAGTAATAAATTAAATTAAATATAATACATTTTTGTGACAAAATTAAGTTGGACCATACTAAACCACTAAGTAATGAAGAAACTGTTCGATTTGGTAAACGTACCCCTTTGCCAGCATTCTCTCTGTGTCAGGATCCTAGATTGACAAATTTCTGTGATGCAGTTCAAATGAATCACTCAATGTAATAATAGTTAGGTGAATATATGTTTTCACTCATTATTTGAGTGAAAGAAGTCTCTTTCTTGTCAACATTACTTCCATGCTTGCCTGAGAAAGTTTGCAAGACCTACTTAGTATATTACCAAATACACACGATAGTGTCACTACTTTTCAATGCGCTCTTTGTTTTTTTGGAAATCGTCATATGACAAATATGATATAAAGTATTGTCTCAGAAGCTGAGAGATCTATACACAATAAGCAGGCGCTGAAGGATTATTATTTGAAAAATAAGAATGTAATTTAACTTGTGATTTCAGAATCAAAACAAAAACCATCTCTGTCTTACCTTTTTATTATTGCGAGGTCTGTTTGTGTCAATATTGAGTAATAGGTCTAGATATGGAGTTTAATTCATATACTAATAATCTAAAACCGTATCAAAACTATAAATAGCATTTATTGGCACAACTCGGTTGGAAAAATATGATTATGTAAAATGTCACCTATACTTTGATATAGCTGAACGACTCCGCAAAGTCGTATGTTTTCTAGACACAGAACTAGAAACTGAAGGCTAGTTATATCGAAAAACCAGAACAAAACAAACAGGAGGTAGTTCCTATTGGTCATTAATAAAATATTGGTAGAGAAGTGTCAGTAATTTATCATTCAGACCTATCAACGCCATATCAAGGTATTTTCTAACCACTTGTCAAGTTTCCCGTGATTATCTCATGACACAAGTAATGGTAATTTTACATCAAGCAAAGACTAATCATAATGTACCGGCATTATTTCTTGTGAGTGTATTCACTTGTGCATGATCTGTATCTTAAAATCGGAGTACAACATTTACTCTTCCTGCATGACGCCCATCGTACTGACATGAGTAGCCGGGTACAATGTCTTTGCAGTAAGCTTATTTTAATCTGTTGTTGTCCCATCAATGTTTTTCCAGGATTGTCCAGAACGACTGAGCAAAGAAATCTACTGGAATCCACCGGGAATTATCACAGCTTCTTCAGACGCTCAGTTCTGTCTGTATAGGAAGAACAATGACATACAAGAATATCTTTGTATGTTCCTCGAGCCTAACCTTGATGTGATTTCCTAGAATAATGCATATGTAGAGCAAAGGCATTTTATTCTGTCATAATTCTTACGAATCATTATGTCAATGTAGACTGCATACCCTTTCCGACTAACACGTTTTTTTTTCTTCTGAATTCCGCTTATTAAATAATCAATTCGCCTTATGGTCAAGCCTATGAATCAACACTTATAAATATTGAAACAGCACCAACATTGCCAAAAAGAGAACTATTTTTGTGATATTCAGTTAACTTTTCACAAAAATAAATGTTGGGTCTTGAAAAACTAAAGAGACAAATATATTAAAAGTGACTTGGAAATTCATACACGAAATAAAGATAAGAAACAAAGAGCATGTAAATTAATGTAATATGTTAGTAGCAAAAATAAAACAATACATGCATGTATGAAACAATTCGTATCTCATAGTCACTTTCAGTATCGTCACGACATTTATATTTCATTCTTCCAACAACTTATTTAGAGTA
>LD390954.1:8725-36942 GCA_001465055.1 Ptychodera flava
ACAAATGAAGAGTTTGTATAAGCAGCGATGGTGATGTAACGATGACATAATTTTTAAATTCTCTTTGGGCGTTTCTTAAAGTAAAATTCTTCAGCTTAGATATGTAATCACGATATTGATGCGTTGCGTTACCGTATTTTATGGAATCAACTGTGCACGTGCGCGCATTCTAAATTGTTCTTAATAGAGTTTGATTTGAGGCTATCTGCAGAACTCTTCTTCATATTATTGCTATTCAATTTGAATTTTTGACGTTGCAATGACCATTGAAATGAAAATCAGAAAATATGATTTATGACTGTATTTGATATAAAGATTGTAGTTTTCTGTGTTATCTTTTCTTTCAGACATCAGAGAGTGTCTGGGACAAGGTGAGAATATACATATTACTTTTATTGCTTGTAGCTTATTCTGTACTTGCAATAATTGGTGCCTTGAAATTTACAGCATTTTTGTGCTTTAAATGTTTGATACTTTACATACACAGGACAGCATTTAGTTTCCAGTTGCCATGCCAACAGAAGCTACAGGGAAAGTAGCTGTCCAGTCTCTGCCGGTTGTCTGAATGAATGAATGTATGTACCCTAGGGTATTATGTACATCTCTATTAATGCGTAATAGGTGGATGTGTGGCGTTGTTCAGGGTCAGGCGTCCATAATCCGTCATCCATCAACTTTTTACATTCAAAGCTTCTTCTTCAAAACGGCCTGTCAGTTTTGGTCAAAAGTTTTTCTTACCAAAAGTTATATAAAGATTGTTGACTGCTTGTCTGATAGCTTTGATATTTGGTATACTGAATCATAGGGGTTATCTTAATATGATATATTCAAATTATGATGAAATGTGCAATTTATTTGTATTTTGGGGGATATTTTTGCCATTTTTGGTAAAAAAATTCATTTTTCAAAAGCTACTTGTCTGATAACTTTTATATGTGGTAGGCATCTTCTCAGGGATGATCTCAATGTGATATGTTCAATTATGATGAAATCTTCAATTGTGTATTTTTGCAGTTATTGCAGCCATTTTAGGTCAGGCCATCCAGAAATGAACTGATACAGATTTCTGCCTTGGAAGTCCTTCATCAAAATGTGTCACAAGTAATTATTCTCTACATAACACAGATAACACAGCTCTTATTAATGGCCACTAGGTCATGTGTGGTTATGTAAATGCTTTCATAAGGAAAAAATCATATTAACGCCAAGTTTTCTGATATGAATATTTCAGATTTTTGAGGTCAATGTGAAGGCTACATTTCTTCTTGTCAAAGAAATTGCACCGTACATAGAAAAGAGAGGGTAAGGACAACTAATATTTCATAATTATAACCAAGTGTGCACTGAGAAAAGTATATTGTTCTAACATAGGGTGCATTTCACTTCTACATGTACACACAATGATATAACTTAATAGATAAAAAAATCACCATTCAACTGCACTCATACTGTTCTAGACATTAATATAGAGAATACAAGACATTTGTTTTCATATATCATACCAATAATTACATCATTGTGAACGTTTTGATATCATTACACCAATATGCTGCAATGTATTATGAACAGCACTGTCTAATGACAGCCAACACTTTCTAATTATTAAGCACATTAGGTTTGGCAACATGATAAAGGTTTGTCATTTATAATATAATTTGCCCTCTTTGACCTTATAAAAGCAAGGACAGTCAGAACTCAAAATAACAAGGCGTTCTGTAAAATGGAAAGAGATAACTAAAGATTAGCAAACACACCTTTGGTTGGGAACAAAAAGGAGTGGACTCCCTAGGTAACTAAAAATCCAAACAAAATTTTTTTAAGTCCACTAATCGTCAGTCTTGCGATTGAAATGATGGCACGTGAATATTGTCTTTCACCACACGGAGATGTTTAAGATCAGCCAGCATTTCAGAACCCCAAAGCAGTCATTTGCTTCTCCTCCAATGTAAAGGTACAGCAATATGATTAGGTAGACAAAAATTCTACGACAAAAATCACAAGTTGTATGACTTGGTATAGTGAACAATGTTGAACATCTTTGCTGATACCTTCACTATATCATACTTACACAATCTTGATAATTATGAAAATCTTAATATTATGTTTCTTGATTCACTTGAATAATTGAAAAAAAACTGTTTGTACCTGAATCTCTCTCTAGTCACTTTCCATTATCAGCTTTTGATACTTCTTTAATTACAGATTCATAAAGACAAACTAGTTTGTACTTTGTATGACATTATTGTGTTTCTTGTTCTGAACATATGTCAACAGTATTTAGATTCAGGATTATTGGCTTTTGTTACAAGATGAATTGTAGATTGCAAAATACACCCATAGCCACTTTAATGTTGATTAAGCCCACTTGATGCAGTCAGAAATTCTGTTTGTACAAAGGCAAAACCAGCTTTATCTGGGGTTTGTAAATGAGAGTTTACGATTGGCACCCTGTGTTCAACATTGGGATACAATGTAACATTACCAGGTACTGGTCCATGTGCAAGTCTTGTTGATTTCAATTTCCCCAGACACACTGTCTGCATGGGACATACAAGTTTGCATGATGCTATAGCATTGATCTCATAAATATGTGTTGCCTTAATAAACTAATTATCGAGTACATGCTTTCATGAATGGAAGTGGTATATCTTGTGTCTCAATTTTTTTAACATGGGGTGCCAATCGTTAGCACTCATTTACAACCCTTGGCAGGGTCTGTTTTGTCTTTATACAAGCAGAATTTCTGACTGTATCAAGTAGGCTTGATCAACAGTAAAGTGGCCACGGGTGTGAGCGGTCATGCATTTTCCTTTAGATTATCGTTGTTTATTCTGGATGATGTAATAATGTTGATGGAGCAATTAATATGATTAACAGAAAAATGTGTGTGTTTTGTTTCCTGCCTTTCTTACAGAGGTGGTTCTATCGTATTGGTTTCATCTATTGGAGGTTTCGTTTTCAGTGGTGTAAGTATGCATGCCAACTCCAAATAATCTTCCTTTATATTATTCTGCTTTTCTCTTTTTATTGTCGTAGATTTCTATGAAATGAATCATCCCCCTACAGCTTCAGTCAGCCATGACTGTAATGTTCTGTTTGTCAGAAACACAAAACTTCCATCTTGTGCATGTGTGATGTGCAATTTTATAGTCATAGCAAGTGAATTCAGTTATTGAAAGTACAGCCTAGCTTGCAACACAAACAAACTTTGTCCATGATGGAGCAGGTTTGCTTGCACATGCAGTTATATTTAGTGACGAACTTGAAACCACTCAGCCCTATTGTCAGCATGACATTAGCAGAAACTGCACCTTTATGTTCATAATGAACAAATTCGCTTCAGAAATGAAAATGAGAAAATTGGCTGGATTTATAGAGTAAATGCATAGAAATCCATTTTCTTGGATAAACAAATTATTACGAGATACCTGTAATGCAAAGAGTGGTACATCTGATCACACCAATATGTATGAAAGTTGATGAGTCTGTAAGACTTTAGTTTTCTGATGCACTGATTTTTCTCAGGAGTGAGAGAGCATGATATGAACACAATGTGGCCTGACAGTGGAATTGTTATTTTCAGATGCTAGGGGCTTATGGAACAAGTAAGACAGCAATGTTTGGTTTGACGAAAGCATTGGTACCACAGTGTGCCGGCATGAATATCAGAATTAACTGTATTGCACCTGGACTGATACGGACAAGATTCAGTGAAGCAGTAAGTGTATGTTTCATTGAAATACACCATGTAATCCTATCAAATGTCATCTGATTTCTCATGACAAGTCATGTGACAGGAAAAAAAGCAGAGAGCTCTTCAAATTGTCTTCCACTTTGATAATTCTTCAAAGAAAATTGTAAAATTGTTGATACCTGACAAAATTCAGTTGTGGTTCTGTAGTTGTTGGGGACAAAATGAACGGATGTACAACAAGAAAGATTAAGGAAAATTGAAAGAAAGAAAGAATAATTCCAAATTTTCATCAAATTCAGGTTGACACTGACAGTGATTTTCTTATGGCAATTCGTGCTAAGAATAAAGGTACTTTCATAATTTAAAGGGTCAGTAATACTAAGTTCTGATGATTTTTCCATTATTTTTATTTTACATGTCAATTGCAAGTTCTTTCTCTACTCCCAAAAGAATGTTGAAATACCCATTATTCAGCTTGGCAACATAGTGTCTATGTATGCATAAAATGCACTGTTACTGGTTACATATGAATTCTAGTCCTGACCAGAATTTAATTATCACCCATAACAACACAGTTTCCACATGTACATGCTGAGTTGACAAGGTGAATACTGTATATATATCAACATGCTTTGAGAGTAGAACAAGAAATTTGGTTGAAATAAAACGCAAAAATAGTGAAAAAAATTATCAGAAGTTAGCATTACTGGCCCTTTAATTTTCACAATTATTTCACGTAAATTTTTTCAGTGAATTCAAAGGTAATACATTTTTCTGCAATCATAAGGCCCACTGTTTAAAGGTTGAAGATGGTTACATGAGGGAGATGTAACATTATTTACGGCCTGGGTGGTTGGAGGAATTTGAGGGGGGTAAAAATTGATTGCTCAAAGATTACACACTGCATGTCAAATTATTTTGCGCTATGATCCAATATATAGGAGAATTTCTCAGAATTCGATAATGAATCTTCCTGAATGTGCACATGAATCTAAATTAATTTCCATAAATGACCAGTTGTCTATCTTCCTGTTCTGATTTCACCTATTCAAGTGTACACAAGGCAGTTTTTCGCATATTTCAATGCTTCTATCCAAAGACTAGGCGTACAAATTATTGTGTCTATTAGCCATTTCTCAACTTGAATAATGCATTTACAATCAGATTTGTACACTTTCACAGTTGTACACTGACAGAATGTAGAGTTTGGCAGTGACTATATCATTGAAAATGACTTGTAGAGAACATTTCCTTCTTCTTCTCCTCCCAGAAGAAAAGAAAGTATTAGCCCACCGTGGGTGGAGGGACGGTGTGGGTGGAGGGACGGTGATTAGCCTCATAAACACAATCTATCATGCAAACTTTGTAATGTTATTGTCAGAAAAGAATTTTCTACTCGTGACTGGTTTGTATTTTGTCAATAACAACATTGCACCTTACACATAGAGAGGCTGTTTTGACATGTTGGACACTCTTTTCATGCAATTTTGGCATTATTAGGTGAATAAAGCTAGAGAATGTTTGCAGAGAAAATGAAAAACAATGACATACATATCAAAAGTTACAAGTAATGCTACTTTGACTTCACCTGATATGGAATAGTGGTTGCATTCAACGTACATTCCAAGTATATATTATTTGGTTTGTGTCTGCAAACAGTAAATTGCAAATTTCTGTTATTATTAACAGGAATAAAGGTTTGTATTTCTCCCTCTGTATTACTCATGCGGCACACAAAAGTATCAGAATGCTACGTGTGTACTAAAGATGAGTAAATATATGTTTCATAACTTGTCTCATGAAGAAAGGATTTATTTTATGAAGGCTCGCGCTCAAACTTCAAGCTTTCCAATTAATTTTTGTTTTATCTTTTAGTTGTGGAAAGATCCAAATGTTCTAGCAGACAGACTCCAATCCGTACCAATGAACAGGTAATGTTTACATTCTCTGAAGAGGAGATTTTAATCCATAGAAGTCATTGGGGCTATATTTTTTTGCACAGGTGTAGGAGAAATGGTGGGGACTTCCCCATACATTTGCGTTCTGTTGTAAATACTTGCAAAGGGATCCATGATCTGTTACTGTATAAAGAGAAAGATTGAGAAACCTGTCAATTGTAACCTGTAAGGATATGAAGCAGCTTGCTCAATGAAACAGGCTGCATAACTACAGTATTAGAATGTGACAGAGACATGACTGATTATTTACTGCATTACAAGGACTGTATACCACACAGGCAAAAAACACCGGAACAAAATTGAGACACCTCAAATCTGCACATCCCTACAATTTAGACCAATACCATAATTTAATATTCTTAATGATAATTTGGAGAGCTCTTCACACAAGCTCAGAGTCCTTTTGAAGAGTGACAACCATCAAGGCTCATCAGTACACGTACTTGTCAATGGCTGGCTAGGTTGCAAACGGTCAGTATTTGAGGTCTGTAAGGAGACTTGTTGACAAGCTGGAATCGTGAGTGTTTATGTTATGCAAATATGTACAGCCTGGTGTGAACGTGAGTGAGTGGAAAATGCCATACCCATCACAAGATGGCCCCTGCCATATCACGTGATGAAAGCAACAAGCTTGTCATTTTTCTCCCCATACATTGATTTTGTCTGTTTTTGTAAAACATTGGGCGAGTTATACATGGTGAAAATGGCTTTTCCAATGTAAGCCACCCCAAAGCTAGCACATATGAAAAAAATAGCCTTTGTTTGTGAACTTCCCAGTTAACCACCCTGATTACACACTTTTCCTGTAATTGCGACATATATTCATGACCCCTGCATGTGTTACCTTACTTCCCGGCACAAAGCCCCGATTGAGTTACAAACCTGTTTGATTAGGAACATCATCATTTGAGGGAGCTATTTACATTAAGCAGATGTGCACAATTATCCTTTTGCTTGGTCAAAACAGTGTCATCTTTTCTGTCATGAAGAGTGAAAAGTTGACTTCCTGTCTATAAAGCAGTGAGACTTAGCAACTGTAGGGGTCATGAGAATGACCTATTTTAGAAATGAATAATCTGTACAGTGTATCTTTCATCAAATCCAATATTGTTTCCCTCCAACATTCAGAATCGGAGAGCCATCAGAATGTGCTGGAGTCGTATCTTTCCTGTGTTCAGAAGATGCTTCATATATCACAGGGGAAACTATCGTCATTGGCGGCGGTCAGTCTGCAAGACTCTAAATGAATCAAATAGAAGACATCACCAACCTGACCTTGAATGGATATATCTTGGCAAATATTCATGAACGTATTAAAACACATCAGCGTTGAAAAGTGGACAATGCACACTTGCAGTGATAATGATATAAACACTTCAATTATCAATTGTCAATGTGTTCTTTAATTTGCTTTTAAAATGCATGTATTTTAACAAATTTTGTAATAAAGTTCCAAATTTATCAGAAGGGAAGAGTGTAGCAATGTGAGGATTATATGTGTCACAGTACGAGAGATTTCCCACAATACATCATGATTTGTACCAACGTAGATTCCCCTGTGAAGTCTACAATGTCTCCCATGTGTAGACAAATTCCTGGACCACTTGTAGAAATTCTGAGAACGTACTTTTAAAAACACCTTTCTTCTCAATTCCTATTTTAAAGGATTAAGAAAATTGTGCTTGATTGAGAGAAGAGAAAGGATTTTTGTAAATTTTCCACTGAATGTGTCCTCAGCCATACAGAATAAAGTGATGGAAAGTAGGGAGACTAGTTGCACCTGTTTTATGAAACAAAAGGATATTGATTTTTTCCAAATAGAAAAGACAAAAGAAATTTACATGCTAACTATTTTCAGAGAATGACCCCTTCAGTTGGTAATAACTTGCTTCCCAAAACTGTGACATTTGTAGTACCTGAAGAATGTCACTTTTATGGTTATTTAATGGTTTCTTTGAAATTTATACTACAATATTTCAACGTACTTTTAATAAATATAATTAATCAATTATCGTGAGACTTCACATTATTGCTTTTATATAGAACTGAAAAAGTTATAAGAAAACTAACGTCGTTGGTACAAATCAAACAGCATTATGGGTAATTTATTGTACTGTGTGTGTGTCAATTGATATAAACGTTAATACCAACCATTCTACTGATGTGTGTCAGTTGATATGTTATAACCAACCATTCTACTGATGACAAATAAAAGCAAAAGTGGGCAAGATCAAGGTTTAATTAAGAGTCACAGGTAAAGCAGTATATCAAGCCTATTATTCTAATAACCTCCAATGCCAATGATTTTCAAGAAGATAATGATTAGTATAACTGGTAGATCTTAAGGTACGCTGCACAGAAACTGCTCAAGAATATTTCAATCAGACCTAACAAAGAAAACCTGGTTTGATGAAGTTGGTGCAAGGTAACACTGGCAAAGAGCTAGCAAAGATAAGTTCCTCGGATTTACAGAACTGCACACCATAAATTCCTGATCACAACCGAATGGGATCTGCATGCAATAGGCCACTTTGAATTCATGACCCCTGAGTGACCTTACATACTGGCATTTTTATGGTATGACATCATACAACATTGAACTCTTCAATTTGTGACACACAAAAATCGAATTTTTGTTTTCAATATGAGTTTGAATGGTATGGTTAACTGTTGCAGACTTTGAACTCAAAATGACAAACTCACACCAACAAAAATGCCAGGATGTAAGGGTCACACAGGGGTCATGAAAGTGACCTATTTACCAAGAGGTAAAAGTGAACCATTCATTCTTGCACTTGGTTCTTGAGATAGCTGTATTATGACAGTATTGAGACACCAAGTTAACTCTGTCTTTGTTAAAAAGTTTTTATGATAGGATTCATGCACAGCTTGACTGGTGTACCTGATCCTAGGTATGGATACCAACCCATTACAAAGTGCAATGGTGAATTATACTGCATCTTAGCATGGTCCCAGCTATCTACAGTCTTGCTTAGAATTCTGAAGCAATATTGTATTTTTATATTTGGGTAAGACTATCGGGAATCCCTGTCCTGTAAAGAATTTGAATGAAACATTCGTGCAAAGCTTTAAACAGCTCTCTTTTCTTTTACTTCCTTGTGCCCTGTTTGTTCAAAACTGGATGAATGACTGGACACATTTCTATAGTCTCACTGGATAAAACAGCATCACCAAACGATGTGAATTTGACAACAGCTACAGTTAAATCTATCTGGAGTGTACATAAATGTTACTGTTAGCTATGGCAATGCCATTGACCTGATACCAGATTTTCCAGTCTCCTGTTGGTTTCAAATATTAACCTTTGTGGCTGATAGGAACTGAAGATTCTCAGGATCACACACAGATTTCTCCCACTGAAACCTACAGCAGTCTTACTCCTGCCAAGGTGTATGTATGGCTTATTGCAGAGTGCAATATTTGCTGTGGAAAACCTCCAAGGCCTTCCTATTCTTACAGTAGCAGATCGTATAAGCTTTCATACCATTGATGAATCACTGATTTCAAACAGAAACTAATAATTGTGTGTTAAAGAGACCCATGGGGCTGATAAGAAAATCCCTACGAGGGTCTCTTTGGCCAAATTACATGCATTGGTATTGGCAAGACGAAGAACAGTGTAAGAAATTCAGAAGAAATTAAAGAACTTTTTCATACTCAGAGGGCGTATGTCAATGCCAATAACACAGCATGTACATGTAGCTGTCTGTATAGTCATGTACACTAACACTTAGTATAATATAAAAACGTTTTATTTTAACCACTGAAACAGTTACAGAAAATTATGCTCTTAAACTTGAAAAGCCAGTTTTACATTCCTTGTAGTACTTTATGTTTATGTTTATTAACATAGCAGAGCATTGCTGTTGACAACAGATACACATAGTGCTAGTCAATTAACTGATGATGAAACGCCATGGGTCTGTCTTGAAAACAACTCTCTGATATACCATTAATGCCTTAATTTATTTTTTCCGTAAATATGGCAGATACAGTAGAAGGATAACTTCTTTTCCTGAAAGCATTACATGTACCTCTCAACTGTCTTAGGCTGCACGATGTGCAAAACAATGATATCAGAAGTTGAAAGTTGTTAAGATGGTAATGTCATGGTGTCCAGTCGTATTTTTATGGACATTTTCTCTCGACACAACTTTTGCCAGATTCTTCATACTCTTGTTTGGATATCCACATCTGTTGGAATGTCCCCTGAAAATGAAAGGAAAAGGCACACATTTGACAGATTCTATTTATAGATACTCCGGCACATGTATTGCAGAAGCAAACTGATCGTATCATTCATGCATCACACAGAGAACTTTTCATTGATAAATCCTTCAAATTCCCCTTTGTTATTAACTTCACAGTGCTATGATACACATAAGATCATGTCTGCGACACAAAGGAATTTTGTGCCGCAGACACCTGAACAAAGACTGTCTGCAATACAACACAATAAATGAGGGGCTTGATAGGCAAACTGGGTCACAGTATGACGTGTATTCATGATGACTGGCAATGTAAATTGTTGAATAACCATGTACCAAATGCTTTGCAACCACTGTGCAGTGCAGGCATAAGAACTGTCTTGCACATCCACAACATATTGCACCATGCCCTAAATATAAGTATGATTTTTGAACTGCTATTGTTTTGTTACATTTCTACAGTCTTTGGAAACTGAACTACAAGCCAGCTCATGAAACTTACCAGCGAAGCCAAGATGGAACCTCCAATCCATGAACTAAATCTTCTTTCTGATGTCCCTGGACTGCTGATCACTTTAAGTCGCATACTCTGTGAAATTTTCAAACAAGAACTTAAAGTCATCAAAATGTTTTTTGATTGCAATAATGTAAAACCTGTTGTGTTTGGTGAAAATTGAGTACAATGGACAAGCTTCTCACTACTTATGTCAACAGGTAATAGTTTCAAATATCAAGGTAGTTTTGATTGTTGTTCACCTTCGGAAAATTGTATGTGAAACAAAATGTATGAAGGTATTAGCACAATTATCAATACACACATGAATTTTTAGTCCTTACTGTGTAATAATGATGTCATTACATGTATCTAGGGATTGCTGCATGTGTGGGATCTATGCTAGTAAAGTTGAGGATTGATACTGCGGCTAACAATAATCCAAAATGCTTCAAGCTGCTCTTCATTGTTTTACATGCAAGACGGGCAGTCTTCCATGAAAGTAAACATGTTTTGTAACATACTACTGATTCACCTTTGTTCTTTTTTCAAACAGTCCAAGACTTTGAGTAATGTTCTGGATTAAGACAGAAAGCACAACTGGGGAAATGTACAGACAGACACGGAAATGAATACTTACTGGTGGGGTCTTTGTAGACAACTCTCTGTTTAATCTATCGATAAATCCAAGTAACAGAGAATTACCACCTGTTACTATTATGCTATTGTACATGCTCTGTAAATAAAACAAAATGGAGTTAGTCTAGTTGATTGATCCTTCTGTTTTTGTGATGCAAAATATTCAAAGATTGAAGAGATATTTTTTAAAGACTTGTCTCGCAATGGAGAAAATGAAATGACGCAGGTACTTACAGGTCTAATGTCAATGTCACACATACCAATACTTGTTGTAACCACATGGCCAACACTTAGCATTGTGTTCCCATCAAGACCCTGTTAAAATAATGAACAACAGGATGTGTCACACAGCAATAATTAGTATTAATGTTAGTGTTAACCTTGAAGTTTCACAGACTAAGAAACTGGACGGTTTATCACCCTTATCCTGCTTGTCTTGTCACTTCACCATCTGCCTAGTCAGTAAAAAGCAGTATGGAGCAAAAACCTGCAGGCAATTTCACCTACTTGGCACCGTGTAATAGCAAGTCAATAAAACTCGTGTTTTACAGTATTTGAGGTTTCGGAGGCTTTCAAGGGCAACAGCATGCTACATTTGAGACATGTTGTGGAAAATCAGTTTTAACCAACTTGACCTGGTGGCAACCTACCGGTACTTCATAAACTTGACTAGATAAGTATTAACGATAACATTTGCTTTGAAGGGTTGTATTCAGCATTTAATTAGAGGCGACACTTTTTCTGACAGAGCACATGACTAGACAAGTTGGAAAGTATGGCTATGTTATTGTGTTGAAATACAAGAATCTGGTAAAACAACATGGTGCCCAAGAAAGGGTCAAAGATGGGAAAAACAGTCTTATTTATAAACTGGTCTGGAATAGTGACGGATGTAGGGATTTGAACCCTCCTATTTTTTACATGGATACCGGTATGTCTCTTCCACAAGTTGCTAAGTTTGATAAACAATTTTCAACACAATTTCTGAATCTGGAACAGCAAATGGAACCAGAGGCATGCAAATTCCCTAGAAACTGCTTGTATGCAGCCCTGTGTCCAAAAGTGGTGTCAGTATGCAGTGCAGTATCAGCTATCTGTGAATTCTTCATTGAAAGATGAGTCAATACTGTTTGGTCAGCTTGTGGAGACAACACAAGCTCATACACTCTTCATCAATGAACATGATCATGTCTAATTCAAGCACAGGGCATGGCTTTTGGTTATCGTATATTAAGGAAAGTTTACCTTTACAACGGATGGATCAAAAAGACCTTCTGGTATGAGGAATCTCTCCTGTCCAAAATCTTGATGATAGCCATTAGGAAACTCAAAATGCAGCTGTGGCATATTGTTGACATCACTGTGATTAAAAGACAGCAAATATATATGTATCCACTTAAAAAGATAAATTATGAATTTCTTTCCCCTATTCTTTCCTGACTGGCAATTAAGTAGAGACTCAGCTAGGGTAAGTTCAAACAATAACTGCCACAAAAGGCAGCTTTTACAGATTGCACATCTGGTAAGGTGGCAAATCATGCTCATTGGATTTCTATGATAGTTTGATGACACGAGACAACTATTTTTGTAAGTTGCTTTACTTTTTGAGTCTTCTATACATCTCATAATCAGAACAACAGGATATATTTATTTTTCAAAGAGTAACATGTTCGACATGCATGACATGTATGTTTCATATGAGGAGAATTTACAGTAAAGCATAGTCTGGGTAAGATTTGAAAATTGGCCAATGATTATGGAGTACATGTACATATACAAAACTATCAACACTTACTCTTCGTTATATGGGTTATCAGGTACTTGTAGAACTGTTGCTTGGAAGTCCTGGATGACTTTAGTTTTCATATATTTGTGCCATGAATCAGACACTTTGGGTACTTCCTTCCTGACAAACTTGGCTGGCTCTCCTTCAGGAACTTCCTCCTGAGAAAAACAGACCGTATCGAAATTATATTTCAATGGCTAGTCTTGACCGTTTTCTAACAGTTAAATGCTGCATCCATTACTATTCTGTTGAAGTCAAGCAACTCAAGATTCAGCTAAACATCAAGTCAACCTCCATAAAACATTTCCACCACTGAGGGCGCTGTTTACCTCATATCTGAAGGTTTAGACTCTCTGTCAAGTTTTAAGGACTACTAGCACAATTACTCAATCAGTGGCTGTAAGGCGATCACAATCTGACACTAAAGGATCTGAGTTGTTGAAAGTACTTGAGTTTGGATATCTACATGGCTCTTTCAGGAGTCACTTTTGAGGAATGAATTATAGGTTTATGCCAAGATGCTAGTACCATCCAGGACTTGATGCTGCAAAATTGATTGCCTCAGACTGCTCAGAGTCATATACACAATTTATGTACAAGTTCCGCCAAAAGGTATGAGATTATTAATGTTTACATCTATGTCTTTGACTTTCTGTTCCTGTATTTTTGAGTTTCTTGTTTGAACTGACATCGGAAAAAAACTTCTTTGAGTGGTACATGACACAGTCAGTGACGGATGTACCAGTGACCATCAAAAAAATTGTCCAGATATCTGCTCCACTTCATGTGTTTACAGTAGCTACATTTTTCTTGTGATAAGATAATGTAACTAGAACTATATACAAACATGCTTGACCATTATTTTCATTGAAAGACAAATAGTACTGTTTGTTTCTATATATCTGAGTAAGTATGGAGTGAAAACTGATTTGAAGGTACTGAAACTACGGGTCTCCTTACTGCAGCTGATTTGATGTTTTTACTGCCTTTGACAACGAAGAAATTCAGAGTTCTGGCTCCTGGGAAAGTGTGGCTCATCTAAACATACCAAACTTCAACACAAAAAGTTATGACAAGGATGGTCAGACTTTACCTTCCTGGAAATGAGATATGGCGGAACTACATCAATGTTCTGTTCTTCAAAGAGTTTCTTACACTGTAATGTGATGAAATCTCCAGCAAGTGGACTTTTCACACAAGCTGAAAGTAACAGCAAAAGAAACATCACAAAAAAAAAGTTTGAAAAGAACTCAAAATCCTACAACCCAGAGGGCTGTCTCACATGAGTTGGGGAATTCAGGCTCTGGCTTGCATGGTACGGAAATTTACCAACATGAGTGAGCTTTCCCATCCCAGCATACTGGTGTGTAGAATTATTTTTCTGGTTATTTCAATACTTGAGAAAATTACAGTCATCATTTTTTTTAGAAAACATGATACTCATAATGACTTTCTCTGATACCCCGTGTATCATTCCCTTTGAAAAATATAGTCAACATTCACTGACGTCAAATGCTAACCTTGGACTTGAGTGTGTGGTTAGCAAATGACCAACTAACATTCCTCGAATAAAAAAAATATTCCACTTGCTTGATAATACAGAGTGTGAGAACAAATTGATCCTACACTAGTGTTTTCCAAGTGTACCAGGGACATGAAAAAGCAGTGTCAGTGGTATCAAGAGAACACATACTAGGGAGACTTGTTAAAATTAACAACCATTTGTCCATACTGAATGCACCATCTTGAATTATGTTGAATAGTACAGATTATTGGCATGTAAATAACAGGATGAACATTGCACAAACACAATGCACTGGATGAATATGGCTGTCTCACGTACCAATGTGATATCAGCATGCATGACAAAGCCAAAGATAGAACATGTATGGTATGTAAATTAGTTTCTACTGTTAATTCATGTCCTGATAATGCACATACCTCGAGAGAGTGCGTACCCATCATGAACTGGCACAGCTGTCGTATGAGTGGCTCCACTGTCAAGAATCAACCCTGTTGACCTGCCATTGGCAAATCTGTAATTTCACAGTCAAGGTTGCAAAACTTGGAATGTTTCATCACAGTTTGGAAGTTTGTAATGTTTGCAGCATAAATGTTCATCCAAATCTGTACAAATCCTTTCAGTTGAGCAAATTCCCTTCCTTTCCAACAATAAATGCCATTGGTAATGTTACTAATGACAAGGTATTTGCCCTTTCTAACATTATTCCATTGATATTTTGTGAGAAAGTACATATCTGTTCTATCCCGGTGAAAGTTAGATGTTGAAATGATGCTTACCCTGGTGCTGAAGTACATTAAAATGATCAGAATGTGTTATGAATATGAACAAACCTCATGTGTGACATGGAATCTAAAGTACATAAATACAACATCAAAGTCATATTTCAGTACTTAAAATTTCATCAGGCCAAGAAATTTTATCATCCTTTCACTATACAACTTTGTTATAGTCTCACTGTTTTCAGTGGGCTAGGTGGGGTCCAGGGCCTTTCTACTGGGAGATGAAAGTGAAAGACTTTATTGTTAATCAAAATGCATGACACTTCTTCTAGTCAGCTAAAGAGCAATGAATTTCATGGTTTATTCAAGGTCTGGACTTTATCATCATTATTTCCTTACAACTGCTATATCATATTAGCTTAGAAACAAAATTTACAGAATGTGTGATTGATAAAAGGATACGCTGAGAGTACAGCATTTTTACAGAGGAAGAATGCTGGAATGTTGTATTGCTCAAACATCACTTCTGTTAGTTTCTCACGCTTGCCCCTTACATTCCACTGAAACAGAAACAGAAATGTTTGGTTACTGTGTGCTACGTCAAGCAAACTTCTCAGAGTTTACGGTTATTAACTTCAAACAGACAGACTTGTTCTAGTGTCACTTTGGCAATGTACCTTTTGGCTGGCATTGGCTGCATGTATACATCAGTGTTTCTGATGAGGAAAAATAGCGAAAACATTTTCCTGAAAAAGCTGAAAAAGGCAGGCTGTTCATAATACTTTGAGCGCTAATGTCAATTTTTGTTATGTTTATAAAATATATCCTCGTGTATTTTTTCAGAATTCTGCCAAAATTTTGATAAAAAAATATGAGCTAAAAACTTTAGCCAATGGGAAAAATTACAGCACACAAAGGGTTACGGAGAAATTCTGGGATGTTTTGCAAAGAAATAAAATTTGCTGAAATCTGATAGTGATCTAAACCAATAAAGATATGTATGGTACCATGTGCATATGTGCCGTTGTCAGTTTTATAGAGGTTAACAAAACAGAGAAGTCACATTGATCAGCTGCTCTTAATTTCCTGAGATGCCATATTATACATGGAATATCACATTATACTTACTGGTGGTTCTGACATCAATACAGGATGAAGGTGTGACTCTGATCGTATGTGTTTACCATATGTATGATCTAGCAGTGCCTGGAGCATATCCCAGTTTTCAACTGTTGGAAATAGAATGAATGAAGTAAACTGAAATAAGAGCTGCATATGCGTAACATATGAAATTAGTGAATGTACACACAAAGCTAACCTGTCATCATTTCAGGGGTTTGATTGTAATGTGTAAATTATTGAAAAGTGAGAGACCGCTGTTGAACATGATGACTGTCTCAGAGTCTACAACCATCAGTATTTGACATTGACTGCAAGATTCATTTCTTGGAGGGGCTCCCTGCAGTCCCCCTTCTACTTGGGGACCTTCCAATCTCCAAATGGCAAGTGGGTGAAGTAAGCCTAGAGCAATGGATATATTTGGCAGAAAATTCATCCATCAACATCAACGGCTAAGGTAATAGGTTTCCACAGAAGAGTGCATAAAAGATTTTGATAGCCCTGACATATATGTAGTGTCTGATATGTAGTTGCATTTGTGTCAATATTATCAAACTATTGTTTCAATTGTTGTATTCAATATTGGCAAATTTTACGAAACAACAGAACTTACTCATGCCATCTTTCAAGGGAGTATCAATTTCAAGCTCTTCTCTCGGGACATGAATGGAATTTGTGTCTATGAAATATTTCTTCTTGCTTCCTGTGTCTTTCTTTGATTGATCACCTGATCCATCAATCTCCATGCTTTCATCAGCTGGTTCATCTTTCACAACCATATGAACTGGTATTTCTGCCTGAAGGTGAAAATGAACAAAATGTCTCCAAGGATAAAAGTTGCTATTTTTGGTACATTTGCTATGTAATAAAGAAGTTCTCCAAATCAATCGTAATTCCAAATATTGTTAATCATGCATGACATGACTGAAATAAAACTGCATTTTACTGTAGTATATTTTACTGTACTGTACACTCTCCAAGGTTTGTTTTATTATCATGTGATACAAGACATCAGCTCTGTAACATACAATTTTCTGGAAGAGACCAGAAATACTAGTAGGTTTTTAGTTTTGTCTGTAACCAAGGTTAAAGATGAGTTTTTGAAATCTTTCTCCTTCTACATTTCACTGATCTCTCGAACAGGGTTGACTCTGAAAACAAAAACATATTGACCAAACAGTGCCAACAGAAAAGACACTCACTTGAATTAGACCTCACCAAACATACGGTAAGAGTAACCAGGCACACACTTTTAAGACTCTTTCCTCTATTCCTTGCAGTCATTCAAATTTTGTCTAAAATCTACACAATCTTCTTGGGATCATTGTTCTATGTAAGGCATGTTGTTTCTTTGACCTTCATCCTTCAGGTTTATATTTCGCTACAGGGTAAAGTTTGTTAAGATCAGCAAGGCATAATAACATGCCCTTTTCATAATATCATAACAAAGATTTTAAATTGGAAGGCCCCTGAAAATATTGATGCAGTGAAGAAGATTACTGTACAAAAATAGGCGAAAATACCATGTGTTTAGAATTAGGCAAAATTCCACCTTCTACTGACTTCGCAGATGCGGAACTGGCACGCCTGGCAGGATATAGGTTAAAGTTAACATCAGCTACATCAAGTTTTACTTCATTTCTTTTACAAATTGGTTACAAGTACTCCATTTCATTTCATTACCTTGGGACAGTCTTCACCTGCATAACCAGCCCTGATTGAAGTAGAACCGAGATCAAACACGAGGGCACCAACTTCATCTGTAAAATATAGAGTGTTTTAGAAACACTTCAGCAATCAATGTACACACAGCACATGTAATAAATACAGTACCATCTTAAAGGGGCAGTACTCAATCTCTGATTGTCCTATTACATGTAGTTCTTGTTGATATTGAATAATGACTGTGTTTAGAACTTTGTTTCCATTGTAATTTTTATCAAGTTAGTCAATTTGCTTTTAGAAAAAGCTGACATAACCTGCCCCTTGTTTTGGTCAAGGGACAATTCTTCAATTATGGTATCTAAAGATAATTTCTCAAGATGTATGTACATTGTGATATTCACAGCTATAACTAGTTCTTTGTGGCAGGGGTGTGTGTTAACAGCTCTGCCTTCTATCACGATATCACGGGGCATGGCCATTAACACACAGCCCTGCCATGCAGCGCTACGGTATAACCATCATGTTAGTATCCTATTCAGTTTTGATGATGTGCTGATCGCTGTTTCTCTATGTGGGGTAGAGTGACCGTGTGCTTGCTGATATAATAATAATACTATTTTTATTGCTTGCTTGTAAATATGGGATTTACATCATATTTGTGGCAATAAAAGTGTGACACAAAAATAAGTTCAAACTTTTCTCCAATAAAGATAAAGTAATACAGTATAATAATAGCAGCTAATAATAAATATAACTAGGTATTTCTTGGTTTATACAAAGTAAAAATACAATCTGCAAGTTGTTCATTAAAAGATAACTCTTGTTTTGTTAGTAGAGAAACAAGCTGATTTTCAGTTGTATCATTTGGGAAATTAATTTTACTGGAAAAAGTTCTTTCTTCGGACTTGGACATGACAGTTTCAGTATTTTGATAATCAATTCAGGGGAAAAGAAAAATAATGGGTAACTTTGCCGTTCACAGTGAAGCTGAGCCTAAAATAAAATGGATAACAAAACATGAAATAAGACATTAATTTCAGTTACAGTAAAAATAACGTGGAAGAACCGACAAAACTAAATTGCATAGAACTAGGAAGGCACTTCTTTTCACCACGGAGAGTAAGCCTTATGACACAATTTTTGGGAATCAAAATGGAGAACACACGGGACTTATGAGAACTTTGAAGCTATAGAACCCTTATAATAATAAAATCGAGCATGATCGAGTGACACCGAGAAGTTCGCTCGAAGTCAAATGAGTTTATGGTGAATTTACGCGTCCCTAGCCCTTCGTTATTTACGATCACCATTAACATCACTGCGCATCATTGATGTCGCGTCTTTGCACGGCATCTTGCATCTAATATTGTTTTCAGGTCGTGTAACACTGCGAACGCAGAGCACTGAGATGAGCTGTCTGCCGTCTGTAGGCACACATGTTCACTACAATCAACAACAACAACATCCACATGTGACAAAAGGTGAACGTGATCACATACACTTCAATTTGCTATATATTGGTATAAATCACTGTTATTCGCCTTAGGTCAAGTGTTTTGAAACTACGTACCTCCTCCGTAAACCCCTCCGCTCATTTTGGAAAATGTGCTTGCGTCGTTTTTTCCCAAAAGGAAGAATTTGGAGGTCCGGATACAGTCGACGACAGGGTAGACGCGAAGCGGAAGGCGGATTACAAGTTGGCCCACAATGCACTACAAAGAATTACATCCGGGTCACTGTCACAGTACTTGTCGCAAGTCGAGTGTCGTGACTCTGTCGTTGCTCCGTGCATGTCGCACCATTACTGGTTCCACTATTGGTGAACAGTGCAACAGAGCTGAGAGGCGCTCCAGTCGTTAAATCAACTATAATACAGCAACATATACTCAATATTGTAGCTGTACGTCGTCCCGATATTGGCGATGAAGTATGTTAGGCGAATTTACCATGTCTTTCCCACTTGTAAACTCCAGCCCACAACTTTGAACAAGTACACAAGTCACAACCCGATTGTTCGGCGCTTTCATATGCATTCACAGTCGCATGTGTGGCTAGGGACAAAGCCAGCACCCGTCCGTCGTAGTTTTCTTCGTCAGAGGGGTTGTCCGCCGTGTACCCAACGAAAAGCGACTGTACTTTCATCTATTCTCCCTCCTACCCGATTCATCCCCTATCCCTGGATAGGGTTTAGAATTAGGGTAAGGATTTGTGTCAGCGTAGACAGTAGAAGCGAGATCTATCTTCTACTGTCTATGGTTTTTAGGGTTGCCATTATTTAATGTGTATATATATATATATATATATATATATATATATATATATATATATATATATATATATATATAATGTGACAAGTATGTCCTTAAAAAGGGAGGTTTAGAAGGGGATCATTAATATATATATATATATATATATATATATATATATATATATATATATATATATATATATATATATATATATGTATGTATAAAATGTGATATGTCCTACTTAAAAAGGGAGGTTTAGAAGGGGACCACAGGAAGTCTTTCCAGTGCCATTACTTTCAAGAACATAATGTTGATTACACCTGCACAATGCATTAGAAAAATGTAGTACATGCAAGCAGTAATGTGCTGCACATGTTTCTTGTTTAAAGTAGACAATCCTGTGTACATACATACAATACATAAGGAATAGTGCTTGCTAGCCTTCCCATCATTTTGCAGCAAAGAGTAGACTCTCCCCTGTTGCTTGCTTTTTCTTGGGTATATGCTTCTTTTGCCCTCTGTGGAGCGTTCACCCTATGATCAATGTAAAGTCTGCCAACGTACATATATTGCTTCAGTTTCGTGAATGTCGCCTGAAGTTTATTTTTTCCGTTGATACATGTATGTATATGTCCGCAGGCTTGGGCAAGTCCATAAGCAGGGGGTCCTGGATATTTGGCCAGTTCGTCTGATTTGAAAGGACAATAGATTTATTTCTTGACATTTTCATCTTATTATTTTTTCCAGATCGCAACAATGTTTTCGTAATTGCTCTCGCTCCTTAATTTATGTTTCCATACTGATTACTAGCTTTACAAACACAACACATTGTCACTGCCCCTCTATGGAGGGACTGTGACATTGTCTACAAATTGGTAGAGTGTTCTTATGAATGAGAGATATGCCAAGGATCTCTAGAGCGAAGCAAGATCGTAGATGAATAGCTTTACTTTAATGTATAATATTTGTCTTGTCATTCAACAGCTGATAAGTCAATCTGTCACAGTGTCCATAATCTGAAATGGCAACTAATCCTGACTCAGAAGAAGGAAGACAAGATTTTAGCTTGAACACTGGTTCCCAAGGCAGTGATTTTCAAAATAGAAGTAAAGATGTCTTTGGGGGACTTAAAGTTCTGGAGGAATCTTACCACCAAGATACTGCCAGATGGAGGAATTCTGAGCCCCAGCATGAAGAGAAAGATGACTCAGATCAGATTCCTCAAAGGGAAACACAAGAATGCACCAAACCTGGAGAAACAGACTTCAAAGTACCAAAAGTTCCGTCATCAAGGAGACAGAAGGAGCATCGTGGTCCAAGAAAGCAAGCAACTCCGGACTATGTGTTGCATCCCTATAGTTGGAAAAAATATTCCTTAAGTGAAACTGGAGAAGAAAATATGGGTGTCAGAGATGATGAGCTGAACAGAAAAATTGCATTAGATTTCTTGAAACAATGCAAAAAGACAAATGAAGAAAGTCAAAGAGAAAAGAAGGAAGAAGATGAACCAACAAAGATAGTGTTCAGAAAGCCAGTATCGCAGGAAACGGGTGCAAAGAGAATGGAAGTGGATCAGCTGGGAGTATCTCCATTTATTGATCATACCTATAGAATGCCAGAGTATGTTGTAGGGAGAGAAAAACATTCATCTCGGAAAAGAACCTTTGCAACAGCAGCAAAAAGTAGCAGTGACAGCGAACAATCCTCCAGCCTCAAGCTTGAACATTTGGATGAAAGTAACCAATCAGGAGACTCAGCAGAATCCTTGAAGCCGATTGGATCACAAAGTAAGGATGAAAACCAATCAGATGTCAGCACTGACCCTGTAACAGACCATTCAGAACTTCAGAAGTCTGGTTTTCGATCTTTCAAAGGAAAGAAATGTAGAAAAATAAGGACAAGGGTCCAGAATGATGATGATGAACCAGAGTGAAGGAGTCAATGTGGAGGGACTAAAGAGCATACAAAACGTCAATTTACATGATCTGTTCATATGAATATTGATTGAACCCATAAAGTACCTAGGCTAGAGAATGGAAAAAGATATTTGCCCAATTCGGCAAGTTCTGACTTATATGTGATGTTCTTTAAGTTTTATCTGTATAATGTATTTTCAAGAAAAGTTATTGTGTTGGTGAAATATATAGTTTCTTGTTCTTTCCTAAAATCACACGGAAAATGCCCAGTGTTAAATATTTCAACATAACCAACGTTATTGTTACAATGCAATAGACTGGAATTCATTTGTCAACAAAATTACTTCATACTGTGCATGTGTGATGGGATTGCAAGATTAATACTTTATATTTCAATACACTTTGGGGAATAGAAGAAACTGTACACTGTGTTCAGTACCAATTGTAGAGTTAAAATTTAAAAACGATGCAACTATCAAAAGCTGGAAACTATTGTCACCACAATCACTTGTAAACAAGTTTTCAGAGTTCTTACAGTCAGAAAATGAATCAGAAGTATTACCCTTTTGCCTTACTTCACGAGTGCTGTGCAGCTCAGTAAATGTATGCTAAAAGTTTGCTAGATGTTGTTCTTCATTTTGATATTTGTACTTTTGGAATTTTGTGGTCAGGCCATGCCTTGTCAAATAGCTTGCAAATGTAGATTGTAAGATCCTTTGAAATTTGTTGTGAATTTGAAATTGTCATTATCATGGAATCTGAATAAATAATTGACATTTTTTTGATTGTTTTGCCAAATCTTACTTTGCAAGGGGCTGATCAGAACACTTTCTTTTGGTTTGTAGGTTTTTTCAGATTCGGTCAAAAAGTCAAGAAATTCCCAACATGTTACTGAAATTATTCAAATGAAGCTGTTGTCTCTTGAAGGTCTAATTTTAGCTCAGACAACTAGATCTGAAACTTTAGGTAGTTCAAGGTACTACAGATTTACTTCTTTTCACATTTTTTATAAAATTGCCAACACTGATCTCTTTGTGCAGTAAATATTAAGTATTTTGTGTGAACAACGATATACCAGGTAGAACTCGCCTCATTACATTATTTGCAATATGACAGCAGCACTGCGTGAGCTAATAGATGAAGTGTTTCATAGTGAGTGAGGTGTGATTACCCATAACCCTTCTTGCTTTGTGCACTCAATTTTTGCCAAAGGCTTATTCAATTTTATTCATTTCTGAACAATTCAAACTTAAAAATTTAATTTAAAGATTACGTTTTAAAAGTCTACTCCGCAAATTATATTACAAATTCAAGAGTAAATGCAGTTAAAAGCCAATGTTTGTAGGTAATTATACATATTTCAAGTTACCTGCACCCTAAAGGGTCTCATCATACCACCTGTCCAACATGCAAATTTCTCTTATTTTGGACATTCCAAATGATCGTTATCCTTTCTTTTGCCACCACAGATGCAACATGTTCCCTAGTTTCCTTGAAAATGTTGTGTTTGACCGTCAAAAATACCTGACAAAATCACCAAATTGCCAACTCCTGCATGGAAAAAGGGATTGATCTTTTCATTGTTCAAATTCAGAAAGACATGGTAATCAAAACAATCCCATCAGAATTTTGAAATATGGATGGAGCTTTCCTGTGTACAAAAGAACTTTGCTTCAGTTCATTAAGCGATTTCAGTTATAACTGTGATGTTTGAAAACCAAGACACAGAAAAGAATAAAATAATGGTTTACAAATAGATAATTTTAATTACATTCATGTATGGGTAAGTGATGAATACATGTGCTGGTGTACTCACTCAGTGTATTTATCTGCAGCATTGAAATTTTGAGTGTTTTTCTTCTTTTCATGTAAGCAAGTATTCATGAAACATGTTACATTGTCAGTCCTAAGATCTCTACTCCCTCACCTCCTTGCTTTAAGACATAACAATGCTTTCTTGACATAATTCCTTGTACTACATCCCAGAAATTTATGTCATATTTATATTAACATGCTATGTATATGTGACAGGTGAAGTAGAGCTCTGATGACTGACAATTCAACATGTTTCAGTGAGTAGTATTAACTTCTGATGTGTATGTAACAAAAATAACTGAATTTCAAAGATAGCGACTTTGTCCCTTTTAGCTAACTGCCTTCGACTTGCATTCTTTCAAAGTGAATGTGGTCATATGCAGATTGTTCCTTTGAGAATTTATCAGTCAGAAAAAAATGACCTTTTTGCACAAGCAGGTACAAAAAACCTGAAGTTGTAATGATAAAGCATTAGATTAAACATGTGATCATTTTGACTGGAATAACCTGAGAAAGATACAAAGAATTGTACAAGATCTTTGTAATGTAGCCAATGGTGGGCCATAAAAAACACTCAGCTACATGGTGATCCATAATGCTGTTTGAGTGACAACAGCAAATAATGACGACGGCTCAGTGAAGATCAGTCATAATATGAGTCCTAAACAAAACATATACGGTAATTACAGCCATGTGCAAGATTTTACACAAGTTGTGAAAGTACAAAGATTTTTTTAGAAAACTACCTCAAGAAAAAAGGTAAGGATCCTGGGGAAAGTCTTACTCAGTTCAAAACAGGTGGGTATTCAGTGACTCACAGATTTGAAGTTTATGTAAACTGCTCAAACTGTTGTAGCATTATGAGGACACATACAATGTATACAAAGCACATGTGCACTGATGGAATAAGCATACAGACTGCAAAAACTCAGTGACAGGATAAAAATTTACCTATTTTGGGCATAAGCTAGAAAGATGACTCAAAAATATTTGAGAGTATTCTTACAAACTCTACATATTTGTCAAATTTTGTGTGTCACAAAACTGTTGGCTGAGTTCAGTCTAATAGTCTTCAATCTGCATGTGGACATTGAAATGACTAATGCATCCCAATTATGATAATCAAGCAAAGAAAGCAAGAGTAATACCAGAGGATAGCTAAGGTCAGACTACATGGTAAAACTCATGCAGTGTTTGATTCCTCAATGAAAAAGTTGCCCCTGCTTTGTTGTGAATGTCCAGTGGCATGTGAGTAAAATATTTAAAAACATTGGTCAGTTGACCAAGGTGACTTTTATGAGGTAAACCGCCTTAGTGATCAAGCAGCTGATCACTATTGCAATTATACATAATATGTGAGGTCACAGAAGTGTCAACTCCTACATGTCATAAACCTACAAATTGGTGTGTAGCGATAGGTCAGTAAAGGGGAGGCAATCAATTTTCACAAGTAATTTGTGATTTTACTGCATGAAGCATAGACTGGGAAAACGTCTCTCAAGGGTCTATGTATGAAATTACCAATGCATTGATTCTTCTTCGAATATCTTACATTTTTGATGATTATTTCCTAAAGTTGCAGTGTTTATTTAATAGTTGTCTGAGATACAGAAATCTGTTGACACAAGAGGTATAATTCATGCAGTATACAGCAGACACATGAATCATTCTAGTGTACTTAACATCACCAAGTATTTGTGGTAAATTCACCCTGCAAGGTGTCACTCTTTATGAGTGAAAATTCAACATCTTTTCTTTTGGAGACTTTGCTACACCACTAAAGTTAAACAGGCATGCAACACTGTTTGAACATTACTGTAACAGTGTTGTACAGCAGGAGTGTAACGGCAAAATAACCGCACCCATGTAACATGACTGTTGCTTGTGTACTGGAACAGTACTGTTGTAGTAGCACTGCAACACACCTGCCCCAGCAGCACTGTAACAGCACTGCTGGAGCAGCCATGTAACATGGCTGCTCCAGCAGCGCTGTTACAGCGCTGCTGGAGCAGGAGTGTTACAGCCCTGATACAGCATATATGTAACAGTGCTGTTGTGACATTGATGTAGCAGTAACTACACAGCAATGTTCCAACAATGGCGAAGTGCAGTTATATTACCGGTAGTGTTCCATTAGTGAACCATCACTGTCACAACTGGTCTGTAACCATGCTGCAATGGTGCTGTTTCAAGCTAGTTATGTTACAGGCCTGCAGACAATTAGCTGTGTATTACAGAACTTAAACAACTTGTAAAACCAGTGTTCTACCCCACTTATACATTGGTTTGATGGTGTAGAGACACCACACCTTTGATGCTCTTGTCACTGGTAGTTCAGATTGAAAGTACTGGTATGGCTGACCTCAGGGTGATACCAGTATTCATCGGCCTGAGTGTGATTTGAGGTCAAACAGATTACACAGACAGAACTGCCCCAATGATCACGACTATTACTCACTCAGGATGCAGAACCACATTCAGTGAAAACACATTAAGTATTAATCCTTAGCCGACGCTTTTTCATTCATCTCAGGGTTGAAAGCAAAGGAAACAGAAAGAACAAATTTAGTACTAGTCTTCAAAGGTCATTCTACTCGGTCCTTTACGCTTCATATACCTCCTATAACTTTTATATTTGGAATTTTCAGCAAGCTTGGCTTTCATTTCTTCTTCTTGTTCTTTTTGAAATACCTGCAACAGATGATATCAAAGCATGTAATGTTGCAATTCCTGTTGGTGCTGGGTTGCTGATCAAATAGACTTTTCAACGGAGACTATCAATATCGAATGCTATGAATAATGTGACATAGAAATTTACCAAGTCACATGAAAACTGTAATTCACAAACTTATCATGTTATTGGCAGTAAGTATACATTTCTCAGATAAAAGTGTGGTCTAAACCAGTGAAGGCTCGTCCATAAAAGCAGTATGTATGTCAAAAGACATTGCTTTATGGCATATGATTCTGTATCTCCCTGTCTAAAGATAATTATGTGATGTGTGCAATATTTGTCATTTCATTGTCATACACTTAATACTAGACTGAAAGATCCAGTCATGTACGTGTCTACATCAACTCCAACCATGCCTGTAGGCACAGTGTTGAATATCTCTTCTCTAACAAAATCTTCTTGGAACCAATCATATTGTGCTTTTGAGTTAATTGACAGCGTATTGGGTAAGAAGAACGCCAATATGGCTCCCAGAGCAGATGATAAACACTTTGTCAATATGGAACAGGGCTTGACAACTATTAGGCTAAGACTTCATTCTGTGTGTTCGAGAAGCCTACTGTGTCAGTTGTGGACAGTATTTCATATCTTTGAGTTCACTGCAGTTACCTACACTGCATCTTCTGTTGTTGTTGGGGTTGGAGTTTACGGAGACCCAGGCACGACTGGGTCTTTCAGTCTATATTGATACATGATGTACTAGATACAAAAGGTATGGTTGAATCATGTAGATTTATCCATCCTCATAGGCAAGTAAGGAGTTTATGTTTTACTCAACATTTTTTTATTTCATCAATTTTAAGTTTCTACTACATGTTTGCAGAAGACAATTTGAAGTATATCAGACTTACCAAAAAATTTGCTTTTATCCACAGCTCTTTGTGTAAAAATTCTTTATGTTGGCTGTCCTCTAAAGCCTACAAAATGAAAACGTTTATTGTCAGTGAATCTCTTTCACTCACCAGGAGCACTTTGCTCACAAATGTTCCATCAGTACATAGCATAGATTACAAGTATGTAAAGAAAAGCATATTTTCTCTCTGAGCATATACAGAGTACAATCTCCCTCACAGAAATATATTTAAGTTAATCTACAAACACATTTTCATTCTATGCCTAAGTATGGATATTTGGCCATGTATTATTTACAGAAAAACTTGGACTTTACAATATCTACATGTATCATACGAAATAAGTCTCCATGCCACTGAAAATTACAAGGTACACTACTTTTACTTTGTAAAGTCAGATTTTACTAAATACAATTCCCTGTTTTCTTCAAAATGCTCTAATTTCCGGATCACCGTCAGTCTATGAATCTTACTGAGTGCACGCCATCACATCTTCGAAGGTTTATGTTGGCTCTCCATGAATAATGGAGTTCACATGGAATTCATTTGAAAATGACATTAAGAGCCCGAGATTCATTTGGTGAAAAACATTATTTTGAAGATCACATGTATCAATGTAAACAGTAAATTACGTGAATATACCCTTTCCATAGCTCAAGAGTACATGGTAAAACCTTTGGCAGTGTATTATTTGTCGACTTATTTGACATTAGTTTGATGAAGCTTCATTGTCATATCCAATGTGAACGAGGAACAGTACAGAAGAAGTGTATGACTTACATCATATCTACCCGCTGATAAACCCATATACTTCCGTATAAGATA
>LD391000.1:17246-30550 GCA_001465055.1 Ptychodera flava
CGTGATGAAGAGACTGCTTTCCCTTGCCAATGTAAACTTGGCTTGGAACAACCATTATTTATTCAAATTCTCTAAATACTGCTCTCTGCTTTAGGTATTTTAATTGTTGCTTCTTGAACATGCAACGAACAAGAAAAACTGTACAGATAAACGATCCACGCTGGGCTGCATTGGCCTACTTCTACGTTATGGTTATGGGAGTTCGCTTCTCAGGTGCGAAATTCCCGCGCACGACTAATTTCAATAATAAGCTATCTGCTATATTGGGCATAATGAATATTTACGAGGTCACTTTTACGGCATTTGAAGCCAAATGATAAACGCCAGCCAAGGATGAACGCCAGCCAATAACTCAGCTGCCGAGAAAAGCGGCCAGTCTACTCTGGGCTATGCATTATTGTGACTTTTGTATCTATCTAAAGCGGACAGATTTTCTATTTGCATATTTGTGAAAGAAAAATGACGTCATTTACGCTCATCGTCGAGTCAGGCTTGTAGCTGTATTTACAGTGTTACTATAGCTATTGTTGCGCGCACACTATGACTTTGAATGACGTGATCAGTCGTGTGTCGCTGTCATGGCATTAATTTCGATAATGCCATTAATGGAACGATAATGGGCTTGTCTCAAGTTTAAAAGCTGTACATGAAAGTTTTTCAGTCCGTTTGTAGGTCAATTGACAGTGAATAAGCTAATCATGGCGATGACTGCTGTTTTAATATTTCTGCCTTTCGCACATATAGCGTTCGATTTCACTTTGACAAGTTGCACTTTGAATGTGCGATCCCAGCCCGATCAGTGAGTAGCCGATTTTTGAAATCAGCCAGACATTATATTCTTAAAGAAACTCAAGGATGTAAAGATTGCAAAATGCCTCATTCATATTTTAATGGTGTTTGACAATTTTTCTCCGTCAGGGACTTCATGTACTTTAATAGCCGTTCGCTCATATCGTGAATGCATGCTCATACACAGGGCTGCGCCGTTTACACTTCAGTGGAGATCGTATCGCGCTTTTTAATTGACTTTGATCACAAGTCTTCATTCGATCAAGGTGAATTTAGTACTGATTTTCGCAAGTCTCAACCCACAAATACGCTCGCACCTCGATTGTGAGAGCCCTCACTTCAAGCCCTCACATTCGCTCGCACTTTGATTGTGCTGGCCCTCACTTTGGCCCCGCACTTGTCGATTTCCGGCACCCTTACATACCTGAACGCGCAGGTCGCATGTCGCAGTTGTGAAATGAGTCACAGCTTACACCTAGGTCTAAATGCCGAAGTCACAGGTCGCATGTTTCAAACTCGCAGGACGCAAGTCGCAGTTTTGAAGTCGCAGGTCGCATGTCGCATGTCGTGACCGGATTTCCATACATTACCATTTAAAGGGCTGATAGCTAATGCCATATGGATCTTTCTAAGATTCTGATAACATGTCCATTCTCATCACTGACAACTACTCGCTCATTCTTGTTATTTAAATTGTGGTATGCATTGTCATTACACACAGCTATGTCATATGCTCTGAAATACATTTTAAATTGTGTAAATTTCAAAATTTTCTTAAAGGTACCATCTCCGGTGGTTATTATAATATCTCATTGTAAGTATCAGAATAGACTCTCTCACAGCCTCTTCGTTTGCTACGCAGTTATGCGCCCTCAACGGTGTTTCTAACAAGCGATGCTCACCGAGCAAGCCGTGCTATAGCGTAGCGGAACTTGGAGTGAAATTTCAAACAGTAGAGCAATTCTAAACAGTAGAGACAGACATTTCAAACAGTGGAGATAAATTTTATACAGTGCTGAGAATTGTCGTTTTCGTCCACGGTAGTAAACCCTTTGATGAGCATCGGTAGCAGAGAAAGCTCCCTAGGTTAGTATTTTTCAAGCTGATACGTTGAGATGCCATGAGCCAATTGGTTGAATTTTGTCACATGTTTTATACTGTGCATATAATGGTAACATTTATTACGTAGGGGTTCTGCATGACTGACCTACTTCTACGACAGCCTCCTCATAATATTTGGTCATTTTCACAATCTTGTGCGACAAACATCTTATTTTGTACTTGCAGATGATAATATGTTGATACCAAATACGTACGATTGAAAACAAATATACAGTTATTTAAAAAGCCTATTAGTTATGGTACTTTTTAGAGTGTTGCCAAAGTATACGGCTTTTCAAAGTTTCGATTTTGTTTGACAGAGAAGTGTGAAAGGAGGCATTAAACGAATTAACTATAATTGTATAGTGCTTACAAATTTATTGGAAACTTGGCGATGAACTTGTCTTGTTATGTGTCTAAATACATTTTCATGGAGGAAAAACATCGAACTACTGCATGTATCATGGACACACTTTCTAGTACTTCAAGTTTGAAAAAAGTGACATTTACCATATTATTGAAGTCTGGAGTATTCATAATTGATATCACGGAGTAACCTATCAGAGATAAGTATTGCTGTGAAATTAAAATACATCTGGACTTCGGTCGCTACAGAAGACTAATGTGACATCATGCAAATAAAGGTTGTACACTTTATGCCAGAATAAAAATCTCCCAGTCAGTGCTGATTACATGTGTCTAAAATACATACGAGAGAGAGCTTATGGTTGGTCAGTAACATCTGAATGTTCATACATGTATTTTTTTGTATATAGATTTGTATAATGTCCGTCCACATCAAAAACTTGAAAACCACAGCAGCTCGTCATGTATACCATCAGTATTTGCTACACAGGTGCACCAAGGGGAGTCAGGAGATGTGAATTTGTTCATAAATATAGTCTGAGTGCAATCTGCCATCGCTTGGCAATTCAGTGACCATATATGCGGGTTTTTTGAGTGGTCATTCCTGCTTAATACATATTCTATAATCTCTATTGATCATCACCAAATACTGATTATTCACTGCCGGAGGAAAGAGCATTGCAAATTTACTCTGTGGTGCTACTGACATTCCACACAATACAGGCCTTATAGCTGATGTGCTTCCTTTGTCAGGTGTGGATAAAGACTATTGTTCGTTCACTGAATCAAACTCTTTGTGGTGTTGGCGTCGAGCAGTCCATTGAATTGGGTGCTGATGAAAGCTACAATTCAGTCTTTGAAACTATGGCATTCTAACCCTATAAGGGGTGGACCATTTGATATCGTGGGGTGGGTCTGGAAGATTTTCAGAAAAACAATCAGTCAGAGGGGCCTTAGGGAAAAAATGGCTCACTATGGTGAAAGAAAAAATCCATCAAAAGTTATTTTCGGGAACCTTTTTTTTATTTTCATGGCGCGTGGACACCACTATAACAACGGATAATAAGAAACCAGAGAACTATCTCGAAGCAACCATTAAACCAGTGATTTGGTTGTTTATCCACTGATACACAACCCAGTCACAATAGAGCCCTTCGACAAAGAAGAGGCATATCAATTGTGAATACGACTGATTTAATTTGATTTGATTTGATTCGGCAAATATACAGGAAAACGTTAAAATACAAAATATAATATAAAAACAAAAATACTATATAAAATTACACCAAGCACAACAAAACTGTAACAGTAAAGAAACACAACTTAAAATTACTTGTCGAGGATTGCACAAAAAGTTAAAAACATTTCTATTGTGGTCCTCAAGAGAAGACGAAAAACACATGAAGACATTTTCACTCCGACCATCAAATAGATACCTAAAAATGGTACAGCCACACAAACAAAAAAACAAACAAACAAACAAACTGTCAACTGCACCTGGAAAGGGCATAACTGCCTAAGCCCTCCAGTTTTGAGTACAAATAGTATTTTACCTTCTTTTTAAAAACTTGGAATTGTGAATACTCAAAGGAATGTCATTCCATAATTTAGTCCCTGAAATTAATGTTCACCATAAGAACCAATAAGGCTTGTAAACGAAGAGAACATGAGCTTGATCTAGTATTATACGTATGGCAGTTCGCTGTCAAATTGAAATGTTCAGAGAGATAACAAGGTGTAGTATTATTGATCGCTTAATACACGTGATTCTATTTTAGCAGCTGTGCTCTTTGTTCAACGGACAGCCAGCCAATCGAATCGTTTTGAAATGCTGGGTCGACATATGTGTTTGAGGAGGTAAATTTAGAACGAATCTGACTAATATATTTTGTGAACATTGTACACTCGATTTCGTACGCTTAATTAAACCGGCAAACCAAAATGAACATGCGTAGTCGTAATGGCATTGGATTAGAGAGGACACTAATAATTTTCTCATGTTTGAGTCTAAATATTGAGATTTCCGATAGAGGAGATTTCCGATAGAGGAATTTAAGCCTGGCATTTACTTTGCTCCGAACATTGCATGCCATAGACTCTCCATCAAGCGATTGATCAATTTCCGTTCTAAGGTATTTCACTGACTTTTTCTGTGAAATTTCTATACCATTACACGCAACTGACAATTTTGAGTTAATTTGTAGTTTGCCTTGTAAAACTGACTCTGTTTTTCCAAGGTGCAGGGATAATTTATTGTCGCCATTCGTTGATATTCGACAGTTCTTGACTCAACTGTTGCTCCATCTCTGTTGGATTCTTGCCTTAAATTAACAAAGCTGAATTATCTGCATATAAAAACAATTTACACGTCACAGACATTCCATATCATTCACATAAATCTAGAATAGCAAAGGCCCTGAAATGAATCCTTGCAACACCACTAGCTATAGCTTGAACATCAAAAAATACACAGGAAACATCGACAAGTTGCTTTCTGTTTGTGTGATAAGACGAAAACCAGTTAATGGCAGAATCAGACAAACCGATGGTTTTAAGTTTACCAAGTAAAATCGTATGGTCGACTGCATCAAACGCTTTCTGTAAATCTAAAGATTACATTGAAAAAAGTAAATTGGCAGTTACAAAACGTGTCACTAAACGAAACCATTAACGCAGTCACTGTAACGCTTGACTCAGAAAGTGTACCAGCAAACACAACAAGCAACAAGCTACATACAACCCTACTGTAGATTACTCTGAAACACAACATATTTAAATTCAACAGAGAATACTATGAACGAAACGGATGCAGCATGGACTCACCAGCCTTGCCAGAAATAGCTGACATCACATTCCTTGAAATGGAGAAAATTACTTTTAATCTTCAATCCGATCAAGTATTCCTATAGAAATGTTTCAGGACTACAGTTGACACATATTTTCTCGGGGTTTCTGGAGTCAACTTCTTTTTAACTTTATGTAGCCAAATAAACTTATTCAGAGTCATAATTGAAATACAGCTTGTCTGTCATCATTGTATTTTGGCTTCTGAACTTAGGCCCTTGTACAGACCTGTGGCAAGCTTTGAGATACAAGTCAGACGGAGATGTCATGATCACTCGCGCTAGGACCCGTACTTATGCTCTGTCCCAATCTTGCGTAAAACAGACCAGGTTACATGGGAAATTTGGTATTGTGAAATTGGGCATTTAGTGTGCATTCATATTTTACTTTTGAGACCCAAACGTTGCAATATAGGTGATTTTCAGCATTGGTTCATTCTCTGAAGTCATATCAGTATGGTCTTAATACAAGCGTAATTTTTCCTATCGAAATTTGTTTTAATGGCAAATCTATAGAGGCATGCCATAAACTGTGATAGCCGAGTTGAAATGATCTTTATTAGGTGAGGAGAGCTACTTGTGTAAAAAAATGTTAAACGGAGACCTGGTGTTTCAAGCGAACGCCACTTCGTAACTTCACGTAGCTGTACAACTGGATATCTAACTGCTATTTAGGAGGCGGATGCATAACGTCTGTCTTTGGAAATATAAGAAGAAGAATTTAAAGAATTATCTTTGACTTCATTTTAATCGTCAGTTGAGTGAGAAATTTATAATTTTCACATTGACTTTCTTTGAATAAATATCACATACATGACGTCACCATATACTGGCCAGGGTACTCTGCAATTCTGTGGGTGTGATACTAGGTCACTCCTGGAATATTGCATCTATATAGGGTGAACTTGGTCCTCTTTGGTTCCACTTTTGGCTTTCCCAGGGTTCCAAGGGACAGTGGATAACAAGACATACCCGGTATATCATTGCCCATTTCGACTCCCTTCATTCTGACAATTTTTTGTTTGGTAGGACGGAATTCAAAGTAGTTTTCTACACGAGAACGCGGCTCCCATTGTCTAACGTTTGCCTGATTAAACTTGATCTTAAATGTTATTCATTACCTTTTTCAAAGCTGTTTATTCTAACATCTGAAGACGAAGGAGAGCCACAAATTTACATAATATGACTTCACCACCAGTTTGAGGTGTTCTGTTCACTACATCACAATGCTATGATACATGCAATATTTATACCTTCATCACACTGTCTCACAATACATCATACACTTCCATCACAGTCAATTAAACAAAAGGCAGTGTGTATGAAAACATTCTGAATAATGTTGTGTGATCAATGGAGTTTTTATACAAGAAATGCAATGATTCAATGTACTTGGAGTAATCTGTGTAGAGTCACAACAGATCAAGTAACTAATGAATTAAACGGCACTGTACACATGGATATGAGAATATTGACAGTTATCTGGAATGTAATTTTTTGCTCACAATTCCTGATATTGTATTGATGTATAGAGGAGAACAAATACATAAAATCTTTTGTATACTTCATTCCTTTACGTCCTTATTTGTGAATATATTTCATAAAACACACAATTGACATACAATATGGCATTGTTACAAAAGTGTAAAAAGTATGAAATAATCGTAAAAACGTTGATGAGAAAGACATTTAAAGTTTCAGTGTTTAAAATAGTTTTATGTGATCTCTTTCTCTAAATCTGCAGTATCATTTGGATGACACTTTCCATAGTTGAATCACAGACCGTCTCGAGGGACTGTGATTGAATTAATGTTATGTGTAAAGATTATAGTTCCCCTAGTGTGATGTGAGACTTCTCATACAGTCTTTTAACAGCGCGCAATTGATATCTTTCACAAAGTTTTCTGCATCTGATCTTTTTGACTCATTGCACAAACACTTTGATGCAATGGTTGGCTGTGTCAGCAACAACCACTCTGCAAGGTACATCATTTGTCAAAGCAATACCATCAGGGTGATTCAGCCCATCACTATCATTGTCAATGCGACAAACAAACTTCCCACAAGTCTCAAACTTCAGTATGAAACCATCTGCTGTATAGGGACATGTACTTGAAGCGGTAACATAGAGATATTTATCATTTTCAATTGTTATTCCCATGGGGCATAGTAACTCACCAGCTGTACTCTTACAATCAAAAGAATACAAATACTTATTATAGACATTGAATACATGGATACAATTGTTGGAGTGGTCTGTAAAAAATATCATTCCAGTACTTCCTATTGCAACGCCTAAGGGTTCAAAGAATTCTGATGTCCCGAATGAACTAAGGTATTTGCCCTGTTTTGAATAAATCATTACACGGTCATCCTCTGTCACATAAACAGTGCCATTTAAAGGGCTGATAGCTATGCCTCGTGGATCATTCAACTGATGTCTTCCAAAGATTCTGATGATATGTCCGTCTTCATCACTGACAACTACTCGTCTATTGTTGTTATCTAAACTATAGTAGGTATTGTCACTACATAAAGCTATGTCAAATGGTGTAAAAGGCATTTTAAATTGTGAAAATTTCAAAATTTTCTTTAATATACCATCTCTGGTTATCATTTGTAATCTGTTATTGAAAGTGTCAGCAGTCACGATGTCTCCATTTTTGTTAATTGCTACACAGAAGGGCCTATTGTACTGACCCATATAACTTCCTTCACTGCCGATGGTCTTCACCAATCCAATGACAGGTATGACCAAAGGACACCCAGGCATTTGTTGATCTCCCACTATCATGGTAACTTGATATTTTCCATTCACTTGTCCAAACACTGTAACTTTGTGGGTGCCATCTTTGTTGTCCATAACGTCAATGTCTTCCCAAGATGCATGAGGTTTTCTTATCTTAGCTTTCACTGGTTGTTTTGGGACAACTTGATTTCCAAGGGAATCTCTGGTTGTGACCACTAGGACTGCAGAATCACCTTTCACAAGTTGTTTTGGAATGTTGTCGACTGTACACTTTGATGTACACACATCAGATCTAAGAATTCCCAGATGTCCATGTTCATCGAAGTCGCAACCAGATGTGAATACAACTTCATCATGTTGCATCGTTGGTTCAGATTCTGAGGTTAGTAGTTGCTTGATACGATTTTCAGCATCACCCTTTGTGGAGAGAAATTGAGCAGCATTCCCATGATGCATCATCATTTGCAAGTAACTGCATGTACTCTTAATGTTACCATGTTTTAATTCCATCTCATCAATTTCAACCGCTGCACGTTTGACTTTCATTTTGTAATTGTTTTTCAGTTCATCTATTAGTCTCTGCTCTTCTCTCTTAATTTTCTTGATGATTTCCTCTGCCTTTATTCTCACCTTCCTTTCCTCTCTGCAGCAGTGCTCTGTGAGATCACTGTGTATCTGTTTGGCCAAGGTTTTGTTCTTTTCAGCTCTTTTTTCTTTTACTTTCAGTTTGTCAACCATCGCTTTAAATTCTGTAAGATACTCATCTGCTGCATCTTTCAAGTCTCTGTGTACATGTTCTGGTGTGCACTGTTTGACCATAGCGCAGTCTGAACAGACAGGTACCTGACAGGTTTCACAGTACAATTTGGGTTCATTCTGGTTGTGGTCACTGCAATATTTCACCACTGGTAGTGGTACTGGACATGTTGATTTTGCTGTTTCATATTCTTCAATGGTCATAAGCGTATGTGAGCGAGTAAGTAATATATTTTTATGTACCTTTGCACAACTATCACAGATGTATTGTTTGCACTCCATGCACCTGTGTGTTGCTGTATTCTCCTGGCAACCTTCACACTTAAGCTCAGCTCCCTGCCTGGACTCAAGTCGCTGCTTGAATATCTCAATCAAATTTGCCATAAAGAAGTTGCCTTTTATTGCTGGCACTCCTCCAACAGGAAGCTGATATTCCTGTCGACATTCTGGACAGTGTAGAGCTCCAGTCTTCTCAACCAGTGTGACTAAACACTGCTCACAGAAAGTATGCAGACATGATAGAACTTTAGGAGACTTGAACTGCTCCAGACAGATGGTACAACACAGGAAATCTTCACCGATTTCTTTCAAGACTTTGCTTTCAGAGGCAGCAGCCATTGTGCATAGGTGTGTCGCTTTTATCGACTGTAAACACTTCTTATGTATTGGTGGTAGTTAAGGCTCCCAATGTTGGTATTCTACAAACTGATGTGCTGAGATGTCATGTGCCAATTGGTTGAATTTTGTCACATGACATATACTGTACATATACGGTAATGCTAACTACGACCTTTACTTCTGTTATCAGCTTACTTCAGGCGTACTTTGTTGTTTTGACACAGTTCTAAGGTCACGGATCATCGAACAATAGTGTCGTATATTCTTGTTTACGGGCAACAAACATTGAGTCTTTAGGCTGCGTTCAAAAAAACGATGAGGGGAGGGACCTCGAGAAATTGCGATTGAAATCCTTTTTGTGAGCTCCCCCCTCAATATCCTCAAAATACTTCCCATCCCCTCCATATCATCAAATATTTCCATCCCCTCCATATCATCAAATATTTTCAAGCACTCCCTGAGCTATTATATAGTCGAACTTTTGTTAAACGAACAATATCACTAAAATTTTATTTAGTTAGGCCTATATTAGACTTGTTTTTTAAAGATTTTCTTGCAGTTGTTCATCACAGATTTTATGATTTCATTCTATTGTTTATTGAATATTTTAACTCTTTAATTTCAAAGTGTTGACCGTTTGGAGTCATCCGATTTTTTATCGAATGTTTTTAACAGACTAGATTATTAGCTTGACCATGGAAAAATACAGTAACCCAGGTCATTCATTTAACTGATTTAACATCATTGCATGGTATCAGCCAATTACCAGGCAATGTTCAGGGAGTGTGCAAATATATTTATTGGAGAATTTTCCAAAGTATCCACCTATGTTGTATTTTTTATATTTATCAGAGATTATTAAAATGTATGCCAATCAGATTTTCAAAATCTGGTTTCTTAATCAATTACAATGTGCCACCAATATCTAAAATTTTGTATCAGAAATCTATTTTGCAGAAAGTATGATTATTATTACTTGTTCCTCTTTTCAACACATTCAGTTGTCAAAGTCATGGTTTAGTTTTTTTGCTTTTTGGTAGGGATAATTGTGGCAGATTGCAGCTTCCGTGTAACCATTACATTCTTTAGGAATTTTACGTACAAACTATGCTGGAATGCCGATATGCTGACCTTGTCGAACAACCTGTATAATATGTTTCATTTCATCGATGTCATGTGAAAGGGGACAGTAGCTGCAATTATTGGTGATAATTTTCTATAAACTAGAATGTCTAGCTTCGATGTTGTTATATTTTGTAGTTATCATCTTTGAAAAATGTATCAATGACAGGCCTTTACATTTAAGTTGACATAGGGAAACCTAATGTGAATCAAAGTAAGATTTAACTTGGGCAAGTGGGAATAGTTGATGTTTTAAAGGATGGAACATTGGTTTGAGTAGGAGATGTTATCATAAAAAGTCACCCTAAAAATGGATTTATTTTGTCAATGAAATTCGACTAGAATACCCCTGGATGATGTTAAACTAGTTCTTTGTCTATGTAATTATTATACTTTTATTTTTTTTAAAAAAATATTTGCAATTTGAGGTCATGAATATCTGTTGAATGATGATCAAATTATGTCATGATTTGCTAAACTTAGGATCACCTTGGAATAGTTTGTTTAACACACTGTGATCCATAAGGTAGGGAGTTTAATGTTATAGTCAAGATTTAATACTGATTGTATCATGTTGCAAGTGATGTTGTTTTGCTCTACTTGATGTGTGATAATTGAAGTTTGCCTTTGTTTGTGTTTTTGAGTGTGTTCTATGATTTGATTTTATATGGGCGTAATAGTCATCCCTGTAGAAATCTGTGAAGAGAAAAAAGCCAAGGAAAATGATATAATTAAAGAGCATTCTAAGTGTTAATCCAAGTGAGACATGTCAATGCCATGTGCCAATAAAAATACAAAAGACAAATGGTATTGAAGCCAAGTAGCAAATGTTTACTGGTGTTCATTAAAGTTTGCTTTTACAATACAATGCACATGCTTCATGCTGCAGCTTAACGATTTTTTGTCGTTATGATTTAAATCTGACTCCAAAGTCAGAACAAAAATGAATTACAGAATTATTTTCATGATAGCACAAGTAATTAATTCGCATACACACAGCAGGTTACCTTGTACAAATATGGATTGCTCTTTTACATGTGTACAACCATGGAGGTAACTATTGTCCACCACATGCACACAACTACAGGGCATCATCAACTGACTCTCTATTGTTTGAACTGGAAGTATGTTTTAGAGTTGAAGACGAAAACAGTTTACTGACCTCTTCATTTATTAACTTTGGTGTTTAGACTCATACTGACATTAGTTTATTCACGTGTACAACATATATGCTGTCGATGACTTGCCGTGATTAATCATGCCTCGTAGTCGTACCCACACTAGTCAATCTGTTTTCAAAGTTGGATCACGTATTTTGACAAGCAAAACACTCAATCGGTCATTAAATGGTAAGAAACCACAAAGCAAAAAGAAAAAAAAAGATTCATGCCCGATTTATTTCAGTTGAAAAAAAAATGCGTAAGATGAAGGAAATGTGTTCTTACGTGCAGAGAAAACGAACAAAAGGGTGAACTCAGCAGTTTCCGTTTAAGCAAAATTTATTACGAAAATAAAACTAATTGCTAAGTCAGGGATAGAATACAAGCTTTAAAAGTGTACAGACTACTTATCTCAGCTGGGACGGCAAAGCTCCAGTCTCAGAGTTGTAACAGTCAGTCGGATGAATGAACAGTCCTTTGGCTTGCAGGCTTGAAGTTGCACAAAAGTCCACAGTATAAATCCATCGTTGGGAGTGAAGGTCTTGAAAAGTCTTGAAAATTACTACTGCTGGAGTTTCCAAAGACTTGACGTAACACACAAGAGACACAATCCCAAATGTCTGACTGCAAGCTGTGCACGTCCTTATTTATACACATGTGCTTAATAAGGGCATATAAGAACAATCTAGAACTTTTATTGACATGCTAATTACTGTTCTAAAATTATCTCTCTTGCACAACTCAGTAGATTTCCAGAACATTCCAAACATGACTAATTGAATTCAAGGTTGTGAGGTCATTAAGGGCAGTGACCTTGAGAATGTTCTAGACTAATTGGACTCAGGTCATGATGAGTGTGTGAAAATGACCTACATAACAGTGTCGCAAGGTCAAGAGTAGACCGACTTGAATAACTACGTTTGTAAAAAAAACCCAGTCATCTGTCATGGTGGTCTCAGGCTGGAGAAGGCAACAATATCAACAGTTTACATTGGCTTATCGGTTGTAAGTCGCTTCAAAATCGATAAAATACACTTCAATTTAACTAAAATCTTACAAATTTCCTCATCATGCACGCTGTGGGCTAAGAAAACCTCAACAACGGGCTCCATTTTGAGCATTTGCGTTTGGCATCAGGGAATGCCGCCATTTTACCAAACCCATACTCCACTGCTAATTTCAAAGTTTACAATCCCGATTAACTTCGTTACCAAATAGTTCCATTTTTCTGTGAAATATTCTCCTAGAAAAGTTAAAATCCGCGGTTTCTATCACTCAGACCACAATAGCTTTACATGTCTTCTGTGTCTACGGCGCAGAAAAGCTTTCAAAACTTCTGTCGTTGAGTGCACAGCAGTAGAATAAGTAGAATAAGCAAGGCAAGCTGCAAGCTAGACCTGATTAAATACTTATGAAAACCAGTGGCCTCAGATCTTCTCAGAAAGGTCGCATAAATTACTTGAAATTACTGCAAAAAAGTAGCGTAGAGCGTTTTCGTTGCCCTATTTTGTGGAGTGACAGTGATGAAACGGACCTAATAGTAAGGCAGATAACATGGAAATTGTGCAATTTTGGTTAAAAGCATGAAACTTAGTACAGTTAGGGAGTTCAACATTAGTCAATAGTCACGCGTGGTCAATAGCACAGAGAAAGACAGACAGAGTCGCAACGGGTATTGTTTAAGGCGTGAAGTGGTTACGTAACCCATCCATGTTCGCCTCGCCTCAGGTTGCTCTCGCCTCTCTTTTCCGAAGAGTGCTGACCATGCATCCTTCGGTAATTTTCGGATTTTCGCCAATT
>LD391022.1:7094-19082 GCA_001465055.1 Ptychodera flava
GTAAATCCTTAATAAGTTTCTTTTTAAAGTTGCAGGAGCTACCAAATGCATCGCACATAGCATAAGAGAAGCTTCCAAAATAATATGGCACCTTTTATTGAACCATTCATTCTAGTCCACCGATTCTACTGCCTTCCTCCCTCTCTCTCTCTCTCTCTCTCTCTCTCTCTCTCTCTCTCTCTCTCTCTCCATCCACATCATATTTTTAAGGAAAATGAAGTTTTTAAGGAAAGTGAAGTTTATTCACAAATGATTACTTTGCAGTAGATATGTCTACCATCAATATGAAGCGTCATATCATATCTTCATAACTGTAGATAAGTACAACACACGAATAATGTTCAAAGAATGTTTTGAATTACAAATTGAAAATCACATAATATTATCCTTTACCGCTTAGTCTGATCACACTCGAATTACCAATTAAATTCACTTGCATCGTGCTTTTCATCTTATCTTAATACTCCCGGGCTAATTAAAAATTTCCTGGGGACGTCTTATCTGTATGTTACGTAGGTGTATTTATTTTTACCCTAAATCTTCATGTGCAACGTATTCATTTACTGAGAGTCATTCTACCCCTCAGATAATGATAATTAACTTCATCTTCTGATAACACTAGACATGAGTTCAATGTTTTTATATCTCTAAAGTATCTGTTTCTCTTCATGTCTTTGACAAATTTTCTTCTTTAATGTGATGGTTTGTGTGATGTCATTTCGTTCTGTTCACACCGTCGTTTAATACTCTTACACATTGATTGACAAGCTATGGCTCTGTTTGTCGCCCCCATTCGATAAATATAGTAAAGTGGACTTTGAGATATATACTGTTTGCTCTTCATACGACCAGTAAAGCATTCAACCAACTAGTCAGTACTATGGCCGCCAAAGAGTTTCAGTCACATGAGGAAATTGACGATAATTTCCTTCTCTGTGGAATTTGTTCAGAGCGCTACAAGAATGCCAAAATTCTACTTTGCCTACACAGCTTCTGTGAGCCGTGCCTGGTTAAGCTGGTTGAGAAAAGTAGCAATATAACCTGTCCCGTGTGTCGTCGATCACAGGAACTACCCAGCGATGGCGTGGCAGGAATTTCAGACAACGTTTTTTTGAAAGATATCGTCGAGCTGTATACAAAACATGAGAGTGATACAAAGGTAATGTGTGAAGCCTGTGAAGAAGGGGAGGCGACCAAGCACTGTATTGATTGCTCCTTCGACATTTGTAACATCTGCGCTAAGGCTCACGCCAAAATTCGATCAACCCAGTTGCATCGGCTTGTTACTCTCGACGAATATTTCGCAGCAAAAGAAGATGACCCTGCCGCCATTCAACCAGCAGTTTACTGCGTCATACACCCCGACCACAGACTTGAATTCTATTGCCGTACCTGCGATCAGGTAATTTGCTCTAAATGCGCTGCTTTGGACCATTTGAAACCAGCGCACGATTACAAGTGGGTAGAAGATGCTTCGAAGGACTTTACTGGCCATATGTCCAGTGTACTTGACAAAGTGAAAGTGAAAGAATTCGAGATACAAGACAGTAAAACGTCTGTTCGTAAGATATTAGAGTCTCTGGACCGTTGCTATCAGAAAGAGGAACAGAACGTGAATGGGCATATTCACCGTACCATTGAAGATGTAACCCGTCTAATACAGGAAAATGGAAGGAATCTTCTGGCGGAGTTGAAAGACCAATATGAAAGAAGGAAAACTGACCTAACAGCACAACTCAAAGAACTCTATATCGCTGAAGACGACTTCACAGGTGCCCGTGAGTATGTTGAGAAGTTGGTGAATTATGGAAACGCTTTGCAGCAGATGTCGGTGACTAAACGCGTATTCGATCAAACAGCAAAACTTCTGAAAATACAAACGCGAGTAGATCCAGTAGCAGATGATTACATGGAATTTCAAGCATCCGACGACTTTTGTAAAGATAAGAGATTAGGAGTGATGAGATTTCAAAAAACGGTTCGTGATCAAACCGGCATTTACAAGCAAGCATATGTTGTCGCAACACCCTGGCGGGTAAAGTCGGAAACTTGCGCGACTTCCTGGTACTGTAAAAGAGAAGATGATATGAATCAGACTACCAATCGTGGGAAGGGAAAAAAGCTAAAAAAATTAAAATTAAAACGAAGGGGAAAGAATGAACATCAGTCTGTAACTTGCTCATCAGCTCCCTTTTCTAATAATCCAAGTCCGCGGAATAGCAAGAGCGAATCCTCATAAAGTACGTGGGTGCACAAGTTCGCTGAGCCGGATTCAATTACTAATCTATTAGAAACAAAAATATTGTCCTTATCTTTCTGATATCTTATTTTTTTCGAAATCTGTTGTCAAAGGTAGTAAAGGTCAGTCGGACAGAATATCGGGGATAGCAGACTGTAGGCCGCATCAGTCTTTGAATTGGGTGACAATATATGTAGATGGAGTCGTAGACGGTGACTTTCTAAATGGAATCGTAGTTTGAAAATAGTTGCTTCTGAACAACTAATCTAGCCCAGCTCGTACACTTGTAATTTGACATGAACGAATCGGACAAATAGGGGCTGATTCTCTTTACAAATTAACAGTCTGTGTGTATTCAAATTATTATCTGTCTGTGGATAAAATTTAAACTACTTTGAACTGGTTCCTACAGGTGATTTCTGTAATATTTTGCGGAATGTTCTCCGATAATTTTGTACCTGCAAACTTGATCGTAAATTGTCCTGGCAATTATGTTATCTTTGAAACAAAAAATCATTGACAAAATTATTTCTGGTATTGTATTTGTTGCTTATTTGTGTACTAAACAATTGTGACAATGAACAAGGCAGCTGCCAGCTCTAACTTGTCTTGTTGATAAATACTTAAAATGCCCAATTTTGTAAAGAGAGAATGAGATGGCGCTCTCCAGTCACTGAAAGTTATTATATGTACAAGTTTCTTTTGTATTAAGAAAGTTTCATGAAGATACGTTTGGTAGGTATTACCCCACATTTCTAGATCGTAAGAGATATGCGGCAAAATTAAAGATTCATGTAACATGACAAGAATATATTATGGAAGACAGTGTTGAACTTCAATTCCCCCCCCCCCAATTAGTTTGCTAATTTTTGCTTTAATAAAAGAAATGTGCTGTTTCCATGATATTGTTTTATCCAGGATAAAACCAACAAAAGCTGTACTTTCGACTTCTCTAATTTGTTGGTCCTTGACTGACAAATCACGTATTTCATTTCTGTGTTAAGAACGCTCAGATTAATTACAATAGACTGATCATCTACAGTGTAGAACAATTTGAGTAGCTGGTATATTACCTTATATTTAAGATCTGGGGCGATGTTTAAGTATCAGTGATATTCATTCAAAATAACGTTGGTCCCAAAATGGAGCCTTCTGGAACCCTGCATGATACAGGGAGTACACGTTCACGTATATTGTTGATACCAAAAATACAAACTGACTTGTAACTACAGAGCAATTGCAGAGGTAATCCTAGAATACCGTAATAATGATTCACTGCATGAACCGTTTGAGAAGTGTATGAATAACCCAACAGTGGTATTACCTTGGTCAATCTCATTCAAGAGACACTGATTCACTCTAATTAATGAAATCTTTGTACTTTGACCTTTCCTTAAGCCATTGGTGTTTATTAAAATATCGTTGGTTTCAAAGTATTTTACAATTTGCTTGTTCCAAAAATTAAAAACTCTTTAGTTGCATTTCCTTTCATTCGTCTGCGTTGAAAGTTGTTGTAACGTCTACGTATCATATAAGAGCAACCATCGAAGGAGTGTCGTCGATGGTGACGAGAAACTCTCTTTACTCGTTTGGCTTTGGTTTCTATGCAAGCGGAAGGGTCAGCTTCATAATCCCTCCTGCATTCAGTTTGACAAACACGGTCATGAATACACTGAATATATATAAGTGACAACAACGACAGCAGCTAGGCTGCTGCAGCTCAAATGCGACAGAAAATTTCTAAGTCGTATCGATGATCCGAAAACTATTTTTAAACATCCTATCGGTATCGGTGCCTGTGCCTGCCTGTGGGACATACACATTGTATCCGATTGACGTAATAGCTGAGTTAGAGTTTTCGCTCTCTAATTACACTTACTATCAGACATTACAACTAATTTACTCCGAGACTAGTAGGAGTATATTCTTAAAGGACAGCAGATGACAAGAAGGAGAGGATTGTTGCTATTACATATTCGATATTAGCCCCTTTATGTGTTTACTGTTCTGTTCTTCACACTGCAGGAATAGAGATACCAGAATCATGAGGGTTGTTTTCAACACCAAAGATACTCTAGTGGTTTTATTACATGAATTAACATTTTAGAACCATCAAATTGAGTTTTATCAACGTGAAATGCGAACAAAAAGTCTATCATCGTATTGAGCGCTGCCACTCCACCTCATAGCAATAACATCTGAAGTAAATGTAAACGGTTTTTGACTACCGGTAAAACTATACGCAACCTTATTTTGAGTAACTTTACAGGCTAAGTTTCCACAATTCAGAGGTAATGGATAATATACATGCTAACCCTCGACAATCGTAGGATGTCATTAAAATGACTAATGACAGCACGAAAAATAACGAAAGCATTTCTTTGTCAAATAAATGAGATCTATGTTTTGATATAGGGCCCAATGTCTGAGTCTAGGATGTTGAAATATTTTCTAGTGAATATCTGTGTGTTTATTATGATGATAAGTTGATTGCAGCACCCGCTTTGTAAGGAATAACTTCCGGCGGGAGGGGGGTTGTGATGTTTTAGCTCTTTGAAAGATTTTAATGAATATTGCCTTAATGAGCGACTTGGTATTTTTAGACGTTGGAAAGACGATATTCAGATTGTATATATGCAAATGAAGTTTATTCTGATGAAGAGTATTCCGAGTGATCAAACTTCAATGTAAAATTTTATCTGCTGTTCCCCTCTCTACTGTGACAGAATTGGAATGTTTCATCGACACGGTTCATCGTAATTTTCTGTTGTATAGTTTTCCCGTCACTGCAACGCCATACTTCATGTGCCTTGTTAGACCCGAACTCTACTATTTCTCTTTAGAGTAAATCGCCATTCTCCTTTAAAGAAATGTATACTCAGTTTCAAACTAGCTTTGCATTTCTCTTTGATGAGGTAATAAAAATAACGCAAACAGCATCCATTGTAAACTTTCTGATCTGTTATATTTTCAATGATTTAACCCTGCACGACATCTACTGTACATACCAATAGGATGTCAGGCAGGGAAACAATTCTAGCAGTCATTTCATGTTTGAACACTGAACTCTTGCTCTCTTTTGGTACAAAGGACGCTGACCATATTATGCTAATGTTCACGAACATGCACTCCATAGAAAATATCAGAGGCCTCGGAATGCTGAGCTGAAAACTAACCAAAATGAGAAGTGGTATCAAGAACAGTGGCAAAATAAAATAGTTTCCATTTTCAGCTAAAATATTTATCTGAAGGAAAACAGGCTTGGAAGAAGATGTCGTTGTTATAGTTGATGGGAGGATAATCGAAGTTTGCCAAGGAGCTACATACCCTAAATTGGGTAGCTGGGCGTTAAATTGCATACTTAACACCCCTCCTGTGGTGGGATATAGGATAATGTCATCATCGCGTTCTACGAATTTGAAGTAACTCTGGGAAACGGAATCACGAGGATTTAATCAGGAAACAAGGATATTACATCGGTGTATTTACAACTGGTTTATCATGTTATAGCCGTTGAGTTTTATCATCTTGAGATGTAGACAAGAGTACAAGAAGATGAAATATTTAACGAGTGCTGCAGCCCTCCAGTACAGCAATTGCTGTTAAGTGTGTTTTCGGTCATTATAGTAAACAGTTCAGAAATTATACGCGATATTTTTGCCGACTTAACAAGCACAGTTGTTACAATAGAGAATTCAGTAAAAACATTATATGCTTATCCTCAACAATTATAAGATTTGACAAAAAAGGGTAGCGAGACTTTCTACATTCTATTTTTATGACAATTTACCTTTCTCGTGTACAGTGTTGTTTAGAATTTCACTGTCCTCAAAGTATACAGAAAGCATATTTTTTTCATTAAATAAACGGAATTCACATTACGACACCCAATGTCAGCGTGTATGTTGTTAAAACATTTTCCACCTTATGCCTTATTCATTGCAAAACCAAATTTGACTTCGCAGAGAATAGCTCCGATTTTTGTCGAATTTGGCTTTTTGCGATCATCAACTGTCTTGAAAACCCTGCCTTTGTATCGAACCTGATATTGTTGAAGATTCAAAATAAGTTTTTTGAAAGTTGTAAAAAGTGTTTAACGTACAATATGAAATCGTAGGAATTTGAGAAAGAGCTTGTGCATAACTTGGGTATCACAAAGGAGTCGCCATAACACCGGCTCATGTTTGAGCCACATAACATTACGATTGACGTTTTTCCTGCATGCCAATACTGTGTTTTCAGTCGGGTTACGTATTTCTAGTCCAAACGTGATGACGACGAAGATGATGATGATGATGATGATGATGATGATGATGATCGCCATCATCATCATCATCATCATCATCATCATCTTCATCATCATCATATCGGTGGTGGTGATGACAATGATGATAATGATGATGATGATGATGATGATGATGATGATGATGATGATGATGATTCTAACGAGATATTTATGTGTAAAGGAAGGTATAGTAAGACAAACAGCGTTTGTTAAGCTCTTGGTGGGAGAAAGGGGAAGAGCAAAGATGACTTCAAAGTGAATCCTTAACCTCGAAGTCTCACCAGACCCGAAAAGTTACTTATAAAATTCATATCAGTTGCGTCTTGCTTTTATTCTTCTTTACTCCCAGGCTTATTGCACAACTTTGCTAGGGCTGCCTTATCTGTTCCGTAAATGTATTAATTTTTGAACTTGAATATAATCTTTTGCTACTAATTCATTACCTGTATCATCCAATCCCTCGAACAATCGTCTTCAACTTTATCTTCTGATAACACATGATATGAGTTGAATGTTGGTATCGCTCTAAAGTCTCCGTTTCTCATCATGTCTTTGACAATTCTTTTTCTTTGATGCGGCCGTTAGAGTGGCGTCAATTTCTATCTGTCCAGAACGTCTACCTCAGCATATTGATTGACATGCTATGGCTCTGTTTGTCGACCCCATTAAAAGTTGACTTTGAGATTTCTACTGTTTGCAGTCAATCTCGACGTATCACACGACCATAGCAACGTTCAGCGACCAGGTAAACAATATGGCCGCTAAAGAGTTACAGTCACATGAGGAAATTGACGATAATTTCCTTCATTGTGGAATTTGTTCAAAGCGCTACAAGAATGCCAAAATTCTACTTTGTCTGCACAGCTTCTATGAGCCGTGTCTGGTTAAGCTGGTTGAGAAAAGTAGCAATATAACCTGTCCCGTGTGTCGTCGATCACAGGAACTACCCAGCGATGGCGTGGCAGGAATTTCAGACAATGTCTTTTTGAAAGATATCGTCGAGCTGTACACAAAACATGAGAGTGATACTAAGGCAATGTGTGAAGCCTGTGAAGAAGGGGAGGCAACTAAGCACTGTATTGATTGCTCCTTCGACATTTGTAACATCGGCGCTAAGGCTCACGCCAAAATTCGATCAACCAAGTCGCATCGCCTCGTTACCCTCGACGAATATTTCACAGCCAAAGCAGAGAACCAAGCCGCCATTCAACCACCTGTTTACTGCGAAATACATCCCGACTACAGACTTGAGCCGTACCTGCGGTCAGGTTATTTGCTGTAAATGCGCCGCATTGGACCATTTGAAACCAACACACGACAACAAGTACATAGAAGATGCTTCGAAGGACTTTACTGGCCATATGTCCGTTGTAATTGACAAAGTGAAAGTGAAAGAATTTGAGATTAAAAACAGTAAAGCTTCTATTCGTAAGATATTAGAGTCTCTGGACCGTTGCTATCAGAGAGAGGAACAGAACGTGAATGGGCATATTCACCGTACCATTGAAGATGTAACCCGTCTAATACAGAAAAATGGAAAGAATCTCCTGGCGGAGTTGGAAGATCAATACGAGAGAAGGAAAGCTGACCTAACAGCACAACTCAAAGAACTCGACATCGCTGAAGATGACTTCCCAGGTGCCCGTGAGTATGTTGAGAAGCTGGTGAATTATGGGAGGGCTTTGCAGCAGATGTCGGTGACTAAATGCGTATTCCATCAGACGGAAACACTTCTGAAAATACAAACGCGAGTAGATCCAGTAGCAGATGATTACATGGAATTTCAAGCATGCGACGACTTTTGTAAAGATAAGAGATTAGGAGTGATGAGATTTCAAAAAACGGTTCGTGATCAAACCGGCATTTTCAAGCTAGCATATGTTGCCACAACACCCTGGCAGGTAAAGTCGGAAGCTTGCGCGACTGCATGGTATAAAAGGGAAGATGATATGAATCAGCATGCCAATTATTGCGGGCCAAGAAGGATAAGAAGACCAATAAGAAGAATGAAATGAAGGGGACAGATGAACATCAGTCTGTAACTTGCTCATCAGCTCGCTTTTCTAATGATCCAAGTGCACGGTATAGCAAAAGCTAATCCTCATAAAGTATGTGGGTGAACAAGTTTGCTGAGCTGGATTAAATTACTAACCTATTGGAAACAAAAATATTGTCCTTATCTCATATGTTACACTGTTTTCAGGCATGCGTATAAGTGGGGCTTAATTCTTTGAATTCGGCAATAAAAGATTACAGTCATTCGCCGTAGACGGTGAATACCTTAATGGAATCACGGTCCCTTGACATGGGAGTTTGAAAATAGTTGTTTCTAAACACCTACATGTAATCCAGCCCGACTCGTACACTCAAAAAGCGAAAGCACTTCTTTGTGATATATAAAATGAGATCTATACGTTATGGTGTATAGGGGCTAATGTCTGAGTCTAGGATGTTAAAATATTTTCTAGTGTATATATCTGTTTGTTTATTATGATGATGAGTTGATTACAGCACCCACTTTGTCATGAATATCTTTGGGAATTTTTGTGATGTTTACGCTCTTTGAAAGATTCGAATGAATATTGCCTTAATAACACTGTAATAAGCGACTTTATATTTTTAGAGGTTGGACAGACGATATTCAGGTTGTATATATATGCTATGAAGTTTATTCTGACGGAGAGTCTTCCGAGTGATCAAAGTTCAATGTAAAGTTTTATCTGCTGTTCCCCTCTCTACTGTAACAGAATTGGAATGTTTCATCGACACGGTTCATCGTAATTTTCTGTTGTATAGTTTTCCTGTCACTGCAACTCCATTATTCATGTGCCTTGTTAGACCCGAAGTCTACTATTTCTCTTTAGAGTAAACCCCATTCTCCTTCTAAGAAATGTATACTAAGTTTCAAAATAGCTTTGCATTTCTCACTGATGAGGTAATAAAAAAACGTAAACAGCATCCATTGTAAACTTTCTGATCTCTTACATTTTTCGATCATTAAACCCTGCACGACATCCACTGTACATTCTGTTAGTTAGGATATCAACCAGGGAATCAATTGTAACTGTTATTTCACTTTTGAACACAGACACGCTTGCTCTAATTTGAAACAAAGGATGCTGACCATATGCTAATGTTCACGTAATTGCATTTCATAGAAAATATCAAAGGCCTCCGAATACTGAGCTGAAAACTAACCAAAATGCGACTAAATTGGTTTCCGTGTTCTGCCAATATATTTATGGAAGGAAAACAGGCTTAGAAAAAGATCACCAGTGTTGCTATGTAAATCAGTGTTACATAGTTACTATCAAGTTGACACCTTCAAATTTATGGATGAAAGTGGCAGAAAACCCGGCTGATTCTTGCACTGATCTTTCATGGTGATATTTTTGAGGTAAGTTATGTGAGAGAATCTTCAATATTACACAAAGAAATGGATGTTCCATTGAGATTGACAAGTTGGCGACACGTTATTGTCCATCTCTCGGTGTTAATGTACAAAATACTAGGTTGAGTCATCAGCATCGCAAAGTAATACGATTTAATAAGTCTGCCCTTCAGGAAGAAATAACCCTAATGCACTCAACCGATATGGTTTCATTTATTGACAATATGCATACTTACCGTAAGTACGATGACCTACATCAATAGTTGAAGCGGTTTGATTCTCGAGTTGTACATACACTCCTGGAATGTATTTATGATAACGTTATGAACTGGTTGATTAGTGTTGCATATTTGATCGACTGTTTTCACATCGAATGAGATGAGTCGTACCTGATAGAAACTTTACAGGTGCGAAGACCATAACGATACGGTATGTTAATATGTAAATGCGCGCCGGGCAAGGGCTTACCTGCGTGTAAAGTACATATCTCATCTCACTAACACAAACCAAAATTCAACAATCCAAAATTACACAGTTGAGTTTGTGTTGTATACCGGATTGTTATACAAGAATGACACAAATTTGCAATGCCAAAAAAATGCCTCGTTTATTTTTTATCAATCGGCGATGAAAATACAGGTCACGGTACAGCCTGCCGTAGTGTTCTGAGTAACGTATCCTGCGTATACCATACAGCTGACAAGTTCTAGGAGTAACGTACGCTTTGTATACCCTAGCGCGCACTGCATCATGGTACCTGTAAAAGAACTATTGTACGGGAACGAGAAATGATGTAGATGGCGTATTGCGTTTGTCACAGAAAATCCGTAGAGCAATGCCATTGGATGCATTAATAAAGATACGCCTGATAAAGTTGGTATTGATCAACCGATACACTGTGAAGCACTCACTTAAATATGCCGCAGTGAAAAATGCATTTTACATTTTCTGCTATTTGTCCAAAGAGACGTATGTCCAGTGATTCACATTCACGTTAGTGGAAACACTCTGTACTCAAAACCCCTGAAATAATCGTCTCATTCGCTAAACCATGTGGCAGTTAAACGTCATCTCGACGAAGTATTTATCATGAATGGCACCCTTTGACAAGCACATCACTTTAGCTTGGCGCATTTCACCTGGCATCCTTAAGGTAAGTCTTTCAGTATAAGTTCTTGTACTTCTTTTAAAATCGTCAGGGCAGATTCTTAGGCGCAAAAACTGGCGAACTGTGCAAATTGACATGCCCACAAGAGGAATTTATTTAGCAGAAGAACAAATCGAAGTGACACCGAAATTTAGCGCTGTTAATACAATGTTTAATGAATATACATACATAAAGGCTTAAAGAAAATAAGTGCGTCTCTTTTCTACTTCCTTGATATGATGATAATCATTCATATTAGTGGAAGAAACTATGTTGACCCATTACAAAATATATGGAAATCAGTTTACCGTTATCTCTCTCTCTCTCTCTCTCTCTCTCTCTCTCTCTCTCTCTCTCTCTCTCTCTCTCTCTGAGATATCCGGATTGATGAACGCCAACTCATGTGTCTCATGTTATTGCACTGATTGACATGACACATGTTAATGCTATCATCTGGACTTTGAGTTTCCATTGTTTCTCTCCGCTCGATACACCTCAAGCTCTATATAAACTATTTTATCAATGTGTACTCTGAACTTTGACATTTACTGTTTGTCTACTGAGTTCCTATAATAATATCGTCCCAGTTATTTCAACCATACGCTATACGAAACATGGCCGCTAAAGAGTTGCAATCACAAGAGGATATTGACGAGAATTTCCTCCTATGTGGAATCTGTTCAGAGCGCTACAAGAATGCCAAAATTCTACTTTGCCTGCACAGCTTCTGTGAGCAGTGTCTGGTTCAGCTGGCTGAGAATAATGGCAGTGTAACCTGTCCCGTATGTCGTCGATCACAGGAACTACCCAGCGATGGCGTAGCAGGAATTTCAGACAATGTCTTTTTGAAAGATATCGTCGAGATATACACAAAACAGGAGAGTGATACCAAGGCAATGTGTGAAGCCTGTGAAGAAGGGGAGGCG
>LD391222.1:13012-33206 GCA_001465055.1 Ptychodera flava
AAATAACTTTTTTCATATATGCAAAGTAATATATGATGGAATATGATTATCATATTTCTGTTGATGTTCACAATACATAATTCATACAGTGATCAATGTCACAGGTACCATTTGATTGTTTACAGGTATTGTTTATTTGTTTACCTTGTAAACAGCATTCTAAATAATATTTTTCATTTATAATAATTAAAAACCATTGAACATTTCATCAGCAATATCCACAAAACATTTCATCAATTTTCGATAAGAAATGCTTGGGTTATTGCAAAAAGCACTAGAAATTGCAATTCTAGTTTCCTCAAACATTGTTCAATATGGGGTCACCTGGTTGTAATGAAAACTACAGGTGTCTACCATGGCATAATTTCTAAATAGGAAGCTCATTTTTTCAAATTCAACAGGACATATCTCTGCACGTACTGAACCAATTTTCATCAAACAAAACGCAATCAATTGGTCTTGAAGAGAACTTTCTTTTGATATATAATTTATCATTATTGTAGCTATTTATCAATTTCATGTAAAATCCCTACTCTTAGATCTATCTGCTGCATTCGATACTGTCGATCATGGCATCCTCCTCCACCGTCTTGAACATACTTTTGACATCTCCGGAACTGCTCTATCCTGGTTTCAATCTTACCTCTCAGGCAGAACTCAAACTGTAACTTTCAATGGCATACGATCAACAATATCATCTATCTCTTTTGGTGTCCTGTAAGGCCCAGTTCTCGGCCCCGTCCTATTTGTTTTGTACACTGACCCTCTTTTCAGCCTCGTCAGAAAATACCCATTAAATCATCACGCCTTTGCTGATGACAATCAATTATACAAGGAAACTACAATTGATCAAATCAAATCAACTGTTGAATCTGTGCAAAGTTGTATCACTGCAATACTTATCTTCAACAAGCTGCCAAATCATCTCCCCTTCATCCATAATTCTGGGCGATTTTGATATAATTTTTCGCCTCCTGTGTCGAAAACTTAGGAGTCACACTCGACTCTAACATGAATACGTTTGAACATGTGCATGATATATTTGCAAAGCTGTATACATCCAAATTAGACAAATTAGCTCTATTCGTCACTTCCTCTCTTTACATGCAACTCAAACATTGGTCTCCGCACTTGTTCTGTCTCTTGTAGATTATTGTAATTGTCTCCTTTCTGGTTGCCCTAAACAGCTTATCGACGAGTTGTTAAGAGTGCAAAATGCTGCCGCTCGTCTTCTCTGTAACGCTAAAAATTACGATCATGTCCAACCCTGTTGCAAATATTGCACTGGCTGCCTATTAGTTCTCGTACCCACCACAAAGTTGTATCTACTTGCTTAAATTCAGTGATGGGTACAGGACCGCAACATCTCTCTGAGCTTCTACATCAATACACTCCAAAAAAGACAACTCCGCTCCTCAGATTCTCGACTTCTCAGTATTCCCAGAGTTTCCATAAAGACTTTTGGCGAGAGATCTTTCTCTTACATTTGGCCCTACATTATGGAACAAACTTCCTTCTGACCTTCGCCACTCCAACTCTGCCCTTTCCTTTCCGCCGTTCCCTAAAGACTTTTCTCTTTAAACAGTAGTCTAACCTTCTTCGTTAGCCCAGTCTCTTGACTGAAAGATCCGTCGCTCGAGGGCGCTCTCGACGCCACCACCTCTCGGGAGCGTAGAGAGCGCCTTCGAGCGACGGATCTTTCAGTCTACCCAGTCTCCAGTCCCGGTGATTCTACATTTCCTCTTATACAGTGTACTTTATCATCATTGCGCCTCGAGCTCTGTTCTCAGAGATTAGGTGTATTACAAATGTACTTTATTATTATCATTATTATTGTATTTCTAAACGTGTTTGTACATATGCTTTGTTCGTACCGCCATCACTTGATATGGGTGGGCTAAGTCTGTTGAAAACCGTGCGTCTTTTTTTTTTATCCCGGGACAGAACCATTTATTAGAACCTTTCACCCATGTACTTATTTTAGAAGATGTGAAACATCGCTCATTTTCTGCTAGTATGTGCATCAGTTATAGCAATTCTGAAAGCACAAAAAAAGTCGTTTGTACACATTAAAATTTTACGTTTCTATGTAGCCTTGAATATACCAAGCAGCTGCACATTACGACCCGCTCCGTTGATTTCAGGAAAACTTTTATTGTAATCAGATGAAAATCATATGTACAGATTTAATTTGCTCCGTCCTTTGCCGCAGTTGGTACTCTGTTGTTCTCAATCTTCTGCTTTCGAAGCCAATTAATACAACCTACTTTAATCAGACTGGATTCGTTAACACCAAGCAGACCGTAAAATATATAACTCGAACTTGACCGCGGCAGCATTAAAGTACATTCATTCTATATCTGTATGCTGTTTATCCAAAAAGTTCGGTATAATTGGAAGATTTCAACTAATTTCTGCTATATGTCGTATTAAAAGATTGTATTATAATGCATTTTGTGGTGATGAATATCACAGACCGCACATGAACATTGATTTGCATCAGGGCGGCAGATCTCCCTCTTGCTTTCCCAATGTGTAACAGCGAGGATGTGTGTGCCAGTGCTTCATGAGCTCACAGCGTGTGGAGGGGTCGCAGTCAGATTAGTAACAACTGTGTGAGATCGAGAATTTACTGATTTCTCTGCCGTTTAACAAATGATTATCTACCTTGTCCCATGTTCATTCTGTATTTTTATGTAAGACATTCTTGGGATAAAACTTCTCTTTGAATTGTAATAGCTACCGAGGCATAATTGAAGCAATTTATGTAATTTGTACTTTGTAATTGCACTTTGCTGAACGTCATACACAGTTGGAGACAAAACTATCTCGTGTAAGTGGAATTTTGGTAAACTGTCTCGTGTAAGTGGAATTTTGGAAAACTATCTCGTATAAGTGGAATTTTGGAAAACTATCTCGGCGAATGACATTCCGGTTAGCAATATAACAATAAGATCAAAATATATCTTTTATTGCAATGTATAACTATGGGGATCGATGACCGCCAACACAAAATAGATCGTAACCACAACTACTCTCATTGACGACTATCACTGATTTTGCAATACTATCAATATAACAAGTACAACGAATTCTGACGACGACAATATGTCGTATATGATACGTGTGCAAATATTGCCTGTATACTGATATACGCATGCGGGCGTCATGCACCAAATGTGCCAGAATGCGTTTGTCATCAGGCAATGCCGCCCAAAAGAAGAGAACCTACATGTATTAACCACAGGTTGCTTGCATAATAGAACGGCACATGTGCCAGGCTACTGACGTTTTGCTGTAAAGCGCCAATTGATTCTGGTATTATGTAAAAATGCCCCGAAAAGTGATTCGCTACATCCTCACACAAAGCAGGGCAGAAGTCACACACAGCTTATAATTTTAGAGAGTCGAAATATAAAGTAACAGATTGTGTGCTGCGTGACCTAAGTTTAGGGCCTTCATCTGTCGGGGAATTCTCTGACGTCATGCCCTTTCAAAGTGGCGTCGTTACCAGGGACGTTGCTAGGCAAATTTGTTTGGCAACAGTTAGTTAGCTGTGGACAGATAGGTTGGCTAGGTGCTTGGACAGGTTGGTTGGCTACCCTAGCATGAAGTATGAAGCACAAACTCTACAATCCCGTTTGCATAATTAAATATGATTTCACCTCGGACAGACAGTCGGTCAATGAGCACCGACTTCGGCCTACTATTGCACATGCTCTGTCCCGCACACATGTACACAGTCACGTTTGTAGTGGTACACGACGGCCGCTGTGTGGTTTATTACCTGCCTCGATTGTTGTCTGAATACATGGGTTTATGTGCCCTCGCAGCAGGTGACGATTTGCCCTCCTGGCGTCGGGCAAATTGTCACCTGCTCTCGGGCACATAAACCTATGTATTCAGGCAATAATATGTAATGCATCCTACTTTTCTAATGCATACCACACGGCCGTCATGTACCATTACACACGCGACTGTGGTCCCGCACGGCAGCGTCTGCAAAGGTTTCACCTTGCATCGCCCCTAGCGACCGCCCGTGGTATTGCGTACATACAAAACCTATATATTGTGAATAGAACCATGCACGCAGTATTATAGCATTATACCGGCCGCGGCCGGCCTTCTCGAAGCTCGCTGACGGTGTGTCCAAAGGTACCGTGCAGATTTTTCTAAATTTTTGGATCGTGTAACTTTCGTTGCCGAAGGTCAGCACAATTGGGGTGGTCTCCAGTTAAAAAACAGTAAAAACAGTAAAAACAATACATCCCGCTACAGATAATCTTCCTATAAAAACTGTACTGTATACCCAGATGTGAATTGTTTGTAGTACGCCTGAGGCCACTATCGTACAATGACCCCAGGATGACCTCTTGTCACACAATTACCTGCCGTCAATAGGCTTAAGTGTCGGTATTCGGAGGTAAAATGCATTCTATCATTAACAAATAGAAAAGATTTGTCTGTGATCATGTATTATGTACTCTTTGAGAGTCCTTTAGAAATACAACAAAGCAGAGGAAATGTGCTTGGCGATATATATATAGTAATAAATTGCACATTGATTCCTTACTTTAAAGTTGAGAATGACAAGGTGCTTCGGATACTCACATGACACAATTTAACTGTATGGAAATCCGTTTGTATTCTACGTACATACAGTACCTTTCTCAACTGGCCTGGATCAATAGATGTTTCCTGCGAAGGAATCGCCGTCGCCGAATATGCAAGAACGAATGATGGGGGTCCATTGTTGTACAACATGAAACTTCACCTCGGTTGCACTTGACCGTGGAAATGCCAGATTCAACAGAGACGCAAAGTCTTCAATAGCATTCATCGTGCATGCAATGCAGGCCTAATTACGTGTACAACTACGCAAAGCCTCGTTTATTGCGCCAATCGATAAAAATAAAAATGACATATACTCTTTCAGAACATTTTCGCATTATGGTAATCGACGTAAGTACTAATATTTGCTGTCACTAAGCCTGACAACATCTGTGAGTAAATTCCCTTCTTAGACATCAGTAAGAACTGAGCAATATGAACTACTGGTTGCGTCAAAATAGAAAATTTCTATTAATTAAGGTAAATTCCACACTATCATATCTCACTTTAGACCTCGCGACACCCTTATTAAAACCATGCCTCGTTTCGATTTGCCCGGGATTTCCCGAACGGTTAACGATGCATGTGTCATATCTTACTATAACAGGGGAAGCCCCAAAGGCTGATCGTACCGTGAAGGTGATAGCGACCACATCCATGAACCGATAGAACAGGTATATGGGACGATTTATCGACCGATCGGATCTGCCCTTTCACGAAAGGTCCATCTTAATGTAGTTTAAAGCTGTTACTCGCGTTCACAGACTGGAATTGTACGAGAACATACTGTTTGTAACACATTGATGATTAATGTGGTCGCCCAAAGGACATCCAATCCGTGGCATCGATCGGTTAAACAATATACTGTATGTATTTTAAACACGACAAGAATTAATTTGGGATTATTTGATGGTGAATTGATGTCGATTTAATCTATAAATGTCATCTCATCTCCTTTTCTTTTTATATTACACACTTGTTTTTATGAGTAATTTACGATATTGCAACATTCAGCTATATGGCACCTAACACTTTTGAGAAATTTACAAAATATGAAAATCCAATTATCCCAAATTAGTTCCAATCGTGTTTTTATTGAGTCGCATCGGCGTATATGGTTATTGTTTTATTTTTTATTAAATATCATTTTCCTTTCTATAAGTACGTCAAACTGACATTCGCACAGCGTGCGAAATTCACGCTAACCCGATGGCCCGAGACCAGCAGTTTTCATGCCGGATCAGTAACTCTTGAAAGATGTCCTGGTGTTCCTAAAGACGCGGGCCAGTAACTTTCACTATATGTATGTGAAGACGTATTTCCGAATGTTTTGCTGTGCTAAATACCTGACAAACTTATTCAAAGATACGAAATTTATTCTTTCAGGACATTTGCAAAACGTGACATTTGCAAATAAAAACTGAACAGACTAATCGGTACTGCATCTAGGCTAAAAACCTTACCTTATGTTTTCTCGCAATTGTAGAGGCGTTATTCAATATACTTCCCATTTAAATTTGTTAAGCATGTGGTAGGTTTGAGACCTCGTTGTGGTCATAAAAGAGTCATTGTGAAGCGTATCGACCGTGTCGAGGTAAACTGGACAACGAAGGGTGACACTTTTATATGATATCGAATATACAGCTACTAGACAACAGTATCGAAATGAAAATTGTTCGGTCAGTAATGTCAGGTGGTGAAATCTCCGATATAGGATATTTACCCACCGTTTTGGAAAAGTCAAGTATCTACGGCAGTCGGGCTTGGCCAAACCGCGGGGCCAGATCTGGTAAGATGAAATCCTTGATAGACATCGAATATTTACCCGCGATTTGACAAGTATAGTATCGTCTAGTATAGAAGTTATAGTCGGATTGAGAAAGTCGGCCTTATCAAGATCTGTGAGGTGGGGAAATTTCGAATGTATATTGGATATATACCCGCGATTTGAAAGTCTAGAATCGACTAGTATCGATATTAGAGTCCCGAAATCGCCGATGAACATCGGCAATTTTACATAGACCTGACGTGCCCGAGACACAAGGCAAGACATTCTAGTACCGATATTAGAGTCCAAATCGCCGATAAATATCCAGTAATACCTGTGATTTCACAGATCCAGCGTGTCGAGACGCAAAGTAAGTCATTCTAGAATTGTCTAGTATCGATTATTAGAGTCTCAAAATCGCCGATATGTATCAGCATTAAGTTAAATATCGGAAATTTCGCAAACCCAAGCGTGCCGCGACAGAAGGCAAGTTATTCTTGTACCGTCTTGTATCGATGTTAGACCCGACATATCGTCTAGGATTGTTATGTATAACAGAAATATTTTGGACGTCAAATTTCGATACTAGAAAATAAATGTCCGATATTTAAACATTTTGCGAAATCGAGCTTTTTATAGTGATTTGACCTGATTTGCCTTGGTTACCTGTAGAGATTACATTTTTGTGATTCGTCTTTTAACATGGGTTTCGACATCTCAGTTACCGTGTTTTTTAACTTCATCAGTTGCCCTATTTTTTGTATTCCCTTCCTTGGATTTGATGATGGTCATCTTTCCTCAAAGAGGAGAAGCCAGAATCTTTTTTGAAAGAGTCAACTCTATTTGTGTGCGATCCGTTGTTTGTGGTGCCAAAACTTAACCATCCCTGATCGGAGTTCTGGACGCGTAACTTTTCCGTGTTGGCACATATTTCCGAACCAACGCTTGTACTCGTTTACTCAATGCTAGAAATATTTGTTGTGAAAGGCTGTCACGGTAAGAAATACAAACTTTTAAAAAATTGACTGAGATCAGTTGCCCAACCTTTTAGTTTTGGTAGTCATCTTCATTTGCATTCCTTTAACGATTGGAACTAATTTGGGATAATTGGATGGTGAAATAATGTCGAATTAATCTACAAATGTTATGTTATATCATCTGCTTTTCTTTTAATATTAGGCCTACACACTTGTGTTTATGAGTAATTTGCGATATTGCAACATTCAGCTATGTAGCACCTAAAACTTTTGAGAAATTTGCAAAATATGAAAATCCAATGATCCTAAATTAGTTCCAATCGTGTAAGTATAGTATCTTTTATTTTTTCAATCAAATATTCTAGGCCCCTATACTGAGTGAGAGTAAAAAATCTGCACTACATTTGGATTTGACATGAGGATCGGACCATCTGACTTTCTTCAGGGTCAGTGATTTTTTAAAGTTGCGTGCCCGCTTGGCCAATAGAGATTTTGCGTGAGTTTCGCACACTGCGTTCGTAATTGCCATTCTTTTTCACTCTGTTTGAATGTGATGAATACGTATATCATTTGGTCGAGACAGCTATATTCGGTATTTTGGTTTTGAGCCTAATATATTTTTATATTGCCAGAATGCCGCATTCGATTCGGCGGGATTTGGCCGATGGCTGTTGTTGAGGGCTAAATTCGTTGCTTTGTGAGTTGGTGACGTTCTGGAAACATATGAGAATACAAATTTAGAGCATGGCCGTAGCCTGACCAAATTGCCAAGGGGGCAGAACCAAACCTAGCTTAGCCTGGATTTGGAAAATTTACATACATTTATATATTATGCATATCACTTGCATTCAAGTAGCATACAACACTGAATGTAGCAATTCTACGCATGTCTTCGCAATATGTCCTGGAAAACTAAGCTTTAAGAATGATATGGTTCAAATGTGTGGTATAAAATAAACACCGAATACCCATTGAAAAAAAAAACACATTTCGAGTTCACACTTCAATGACTTTGATCTTGCATCTTTCCTCTATGGCTATCATGTTTATAAACATGTTCACTATGATTTTTTTTCTTTATTTTTCAATTCTGATAAGGATTCGTGATAAATTTCAAAACAAAGTGTAAAACAATAGTGGTTGTATGATTTCAAATTGAACTGATTGGTTCAATATCTCGGTGCTTGTTGTAGCATGTTTTGCATGAAAACTTTCAAAACCCTCATACAAATTGTCGACAAAAGATAAGTGTACAAGGACAACTTCTGAGTCGAATTTCTAAATTCTCCAGTTGTTTTTTTGTGATATAATTCGTATTTCGTATATTTCAAAAGAATTATGGCAAATTACGAGTCAACTTTTTGGGAGGGAAGAATCTGTTCCTGAATTTTCTCTGTTTTCACTGGCAGGCCACTTTTCGTTAAATGCTTAACTGACAACTTACCCTGTGTGCTTGTTGACAAACGTCCAAATCCCGGTGGTGTCACTGTCGGGGGAAATTGGTATTCAAGCGTGTTCCTGAAATCACGGGGAAGGGAGTGTTTTTTAGTCCCTATCACGGGTCCGTGAACTCGAGAAAAAGGAGGTTTCCAAAAACCTGGCTTAAGAAAGGTTTGAAATATCCCAGGAAATACCTATCAGACACTCAAACTTCACCAAAAGTTTCATTGTACGTTTCCTATGCTTTGATCTGGTTTAAAACTGTGATTCGAAATCTAATGACTTTTATGAGTTTGACACTCCTGTTCCAAAGTTAAGACTCTAATGTGTTAATATACATGAAAACGATATCATAATTCAGCATTGACATGACTCTAATATTACGTCTCCCTCTCCTGGATTTTGTAAGTAAGGGGATATTTTCGGTCGTATTTTCTCCCATATTTCTCAAAATAAAGGGGTGTTTTTTGTTGAAAAATCCCAGATTAGGGGTATCTTGAAATTTTGTGGAACGAGCTCTCTGAGAGTGTCACCACCGAGGTCTAAATAGATGCCGGATACTACGTTGTTTCTTGGGAGTGTTGATTTCGGAAATACTTGCGACCTGATATCTCTGATTCAAATGACGGTTTACTGACACTGTGAAAGACCTATGTAGAGCTGCAGTCTGAAGCCCATGTGCCTTTACACCATCGTGACACACGCGCTAAAACTGGGATGCAATAAAACGGAAACGGGACTGCCATCACTGTTTGTGCGAGGCATTGAAACTAACGTGCGATATTACTCATTTGCTACTTTGCAACTTAAAGTTAAACATTATCTAAGTCAGTGTTCGCTAGTATGTGTACTTTCTAGTTTGCAAAAGGCATGGTGATCGGTCACATGGTTTAGCGGCCATAATGCCATTTCTGAAAAACCTACATTAAACATGGAAAAACATTCAAAAATCTTCTTCTCCAAAACCCAAACACTATGTGATGTGAAATTTTACTGTCATGAAAAGTGTATGTGCTTTCTACTTTGCGAAATGTATGGCTTGGCTGTCATGTTGGTATATCCGAAAACCTACAAAGAACATCTAATAATATTACAATTATTCTTTTCTATAATCAAAACCCCATTTAAGCTGAAATTGCGCTCACATAAAATACCTAGGAAGTAAAATATTTTTGAAGTTTTAATAAGTATAAATCCATGTTACAAATAGGTACTGATTTAATAAAATGAGAGTTCAAATAAATGATGCAGTCCGTACCGCCAAAAGGCTGATTAAATATGTAAATACAATTTTCTTGAAAAAGGGCACCGTGGTCAAGTAGAGTTTTCAGGTACCATTTATTGTTATTGTTATTATTATTATTATTATTATTATTATTATTATTATTATTATTATTATTATTGTTGTTGTTGTTGTTGTTGTTGTTGTTGTTGTTGTTGCAAGGAACTTGTATAATGAACAGGTGACACACACATTTTTGGTGACCTATCCATGACCATTTTCATACCCAGAACTTAGTTACATGCACATTTTGAAAGTCGCCGTGACAACGATGACCACCTCTTTCACACAGCATCATGTAGAGATAATAAAACAGACCATTGACTTTCTGTGGGGACGAAATTTGCATAATTTTGTGTAATCGTGATTGATACATCAAGATCAGAATTCAACGAAAATGCACTTTCATTTGCCATCATTTCCCGTGCCTCTCAATCTAGAACCATGCTCACATCAAAATACATAAGTTCAGGTACACAACTGCACTGTCGTCTGTTTAATTTGCATAACAAAGTTATAGTCTGGCCTTTTTGTGTCCAGTTTGCATTGAGCATCATCTCAGAGCAATAGAAATCCAAGTTTTGTTAGTCCCAGTGGGCTATCATTTCATGGATTTTGGCAGTCCGAGGGAAAAGCTGTACCCTGCGGCCTTGTGACTCTGCCTTCGTGTATATGAGTGTGTGTGTGTGTGTGGAAGGGGTGGGGGGAGGGAGTTGACACAGCATACCCCTTCCTACAGTTGACTGACTGGCATTTTCAAAATTGTATATTTTAACGTATTTGTGCCGATTTCCGAATATCAAAGCATTGTTTACAGTTTCTAAAATAGTTTTGCGTTTTAAATTAGATTCATAGTCTCCTACTTAAAATGTATGCAAATTGTAAGGGTTATGATTTTTTTCAGTTTCATTGACAGAACGCTTATCTCCAGATCCCCCAAGTAATTTTCATTTGATAATTCATTCCACTTCGTTTACTAAAATTTGCAAATAAAACTGTGAGAGGTCATGTGATCTTAGCTGCCATAATAGACTTATGAAAAAATTGAATTTTAATCTAAAAAAGTGTTCTTCCCCAGAACCGATCGACGATTTGAGCTGATTATCATTGATATTGGATGTGCAAATTTTTGAAGGGCATTTTGCTAAGCAGCCATATTGATATTTTCCTATAACCAACATGATCTGTGAAATAATATTGGAAAATCTTCTTCTCCAGAGCCAAATGACCATTTCAAATTTGTGTTCAATTGTTTATGTGACTTGGCGGCCATATTGCCATTTACGAAAATCCAACATTAATAATAAAATAATATTAAAAAAAATCTGTATTCAGCAGAACAAACCAATAGACCATGTCAGTATGGGTTCAACATTGTTTGCCAAACTTTTGATGACCTTTGACCTACTTTGATATATCTCATCATATTACCATGCTCTGCCCGTCGCATTTTGATTGGTCGAGCTGAACCACGTGACTGACCACAAATACACAGTAATGGTTTATTTGCATGCCCGTGAATATGAATAATAAGATTAACAACTCAAAGTATCGTAACTTTACAGCTGAAACGTAAATCATAATCAATCACAAAATAAAATGGAGCACTTGTAGGTCAAGTTGAGATACTTTTTTCTGAAAGCATATCCGGATTTGCCAATTTTTTACAGCCCGCGTGACAGTGCGTCGCGTATTGCTCAGTTTCTGGGGCCCAGTTGTCGTTCGCTTCTGAAACTTTCGGAAATTTTGACGGTTTTCTTGGGTTCGCTGATTATATAATGGAAATAACAGACTCCGCTCTGACCATTAACGTTTATTTGTGGGCGCGGGCTCGAGGAAAGCCAAATTAACGGGCTCAGCAATATATTAACCTGGGCTTTAGGTTTGGTTTTAGTGTATATTGATCAGTTCTAGACAACACATTTTACCACAAATTTTTTGAGGAACTTTTATGACCTTTGACGTACTTTTATGTATCTCAGGAACTAAAAAGGCAAAAGATTTGGATTTTGTAAGATATTGTCCAGTGTTATACTACAACATCCCCACAAGTTTTTGGATGACCTAGGTTGACCTTTTACCTAATTTTATATAGTGACAATGCAATCGTTTTGGGTTGTTTTGATATCGACCAGTATGGCACAAAAATTTCGCCCTATTTGTTTCATAACCTTGACTTACCTTAGATATCTCAGAAACTACAAAGGCAACAGTTTTGGATTTTGTAAGATATTGATCACTGTTATACTACAATCTCCGCAAGTTTTTTGTGACCTAGGTTGACCTTTAACCTAATTTTGTGTAACGATGATCCAACCGGTTTGGTTTGTTTTGATATCATCCTGTACGGATCAAAAATTTTCCCCATTTGTTTGATAACCTTGACCTACTTTTAGATATCTCATGAAGTGTAACAGGTGAACTTCTGATAGTAAGTGATATCAGATACTTTGTGGACATTATTTCTTAAATGTTTAAATCATGTGCATATGTAATTGTAAAATTAATAATAGGTGAAGATCTTCCAATATCAGCAGTTCTTTCTATTTTTAGCACAGTTGAGAATGCTCTCCTGCGTGCGCTTTCTGACAGCCATTTCAGCCATTTGCCATGTCCACATCAGCTAATTACTAATTTGCATATTTCATTACCTTTACCGATTAGTGAAAGCTCCAGAAATTTAATAACAGAAGCACTTCATTCCATGGCAACCATTCTGAAGTTCCATATGGTTGGTAAGGATTTGGACGCTAGTCTATGGAATACCCCATTGCTGTGGTGGCGGGGTTAAAATCGTAAAAGTCAAAACCAGCCCGTAAAAGGCAGGAATCCCGTCTGAAAACACCACAGCTATGGACCCACAGCTAACCTCTGGGTCTCCTTTATGAAGAACTTGCACAAAGAAAAAGTCTTGCGAGCAGATGTTTAGACGTCTGTGCTTTATGAAGAACTTGCACAGGGAAAAAGTCTTTCAGGCAGATATGAAGATGTCAGTAGAAATTGAAAGAGAAGGCCTGAAGCCCTTTTGCATTTACGGGAAACTATAGCCTCTGAATGATTGGCCTAGAGACAAACGGTGCAAAAAAGGTCTCACCATGCTTGAAGAGAAACTTGCCCAGCAAACTGAAGCAAAGAGTGTAAACGTTAACGCCCAAAGACCAGACTGACCGTCTTTAGCCTTAAACAGTAAACTGAATGATGTTGCCAGTGAAGGATGCTTAGGATTTCACGGTAGTAGCACAAAACGAACAATTTTGTCAGGCGTCTGGTTGGATAAAGAGAAAGTACTAGAGGGTTGATCGCAAGGAACTCCAGTATTTTGGCCACTTTTTCAGACGAGACTACCAACAGTTTTGAAAAAAAAAACATTGTCCAGGGCCATGTTGTAAGAAATCACAGAACGGCCAACAGATGGACCCGAAGAAATGACTGTACTATCTCTTGGAGCTCAGTGTCTAGCTCAGGATAGGATTTGCGCCCTCACGCGTCAAGCTTTTAGCTATTAATATTGGCCCTTTTAACGCATATCACGGTAGAAAATCGAAAAGCTTTCAACTTCCGAAAGAGAGCGCTTCTTTTCATAATGTAATCAGCATACAAATAACACACAAATAAAGGATAAACCAATTACCCCAAACAGTTAATAAATATAGAGTAAAGTTCAAAATTAAACTCATGTGAATGTAGATAGCCAGTAGCGACTAGTTTTCTTCCTAACAAAAGCCTGGTCACGCATGACGGCATCAATTACGTTATTTAAGAGCACAGAATTCACAAATTAGTCCGGAAAGAAATTCATTAGGACAGTCGCAATGACAAATATTCTGTAAATGTGTATTTGTAAATGTCACCACGGGGGATTGCAGTTCACAGTATTTTATCTGATAAAGGACTGATAAAGGCAAACGAGGCCAGATAAACTTTGACGGCTTGTAAATCAAATGTGCTCGTTGCGAAGTATATTCCTTTCTCCCATTATTCTTGAAATACAAACCAGCCTGTAAGTACGAGCTGCTTGCCGGAAGGTCAACAATGTTTTTGTGTAGGCCGTATCTGATTCATTGTATTGTCCACTTGGTTGATAATACTGTTCAGAAGAAAGGACTAGATAGAACGCCCGCAACCCTCCAAGAAAATTAGTTCCGAGAAATGGCGGTGTTTTTGAATATGCTTTACAATATTCTATCTACAAATTAATCCTTAGGCCGCACAGGACTTTACACACAGTATTTCAGTTCTAATTTTCATAAATTTTTTATACTTGCACCTGTAAAATGACAATGAAATGCAAAATAATCAAACCATTTGTGAAAGATTAAAGTGTACGTATATGGCGTTGTCTGACTGAAGAAATGAAAAAATGTCAACATAGAAAGTGCACATGGAAACAGACAGTACACACCATTAACTTCATTAAGTAATATCCTCCCCTTTACATGGTACCGATAAGCTTTTACTTTCGAACCCCCATCCCACCCACAACCCGCCACAACCCTCTCTCAGGGCCATGACCGCTCAAATCGCCTGAACTTGGAACTACCCAACGTGTCGCACCTCATGATCTATAGCCTTTCAGTCAATTATTGCAGTGAAAATCCTGCTTTGTAGAAACCTCAATTTCCGAATTCGTTGATTGCCAAGATGACAGTCGTGGGTGTTTAAGTACACGTGTAGCTTTGCCTCATTGCCTTGCTGTGCCGAGAAAGGAGTTTTGACCACACAAATGTTCGATTCTTTAAATGCTCGACAACAGTGTTCTATGACGTAGCGATTTGGAAAGGAATGCTTACCAGTCTAGGTGGTCGCTCAGTCACCTGTGGTCGTTCCGCTCTGCGTCTATGCGCACCATAGACGTGTATACATGTCTCCTTCTCGGGCATATGTACACACGTCTATAGGGCGCATAGACGCAAAGCGGAATAGAACACATGTGACTGTGGTGGTCGTTGAAACTAGGAAGCCTAAGAAGTAAAGTTTACGGCGAAGAGACTATGGACCATTGGACATTTATGTACACATAGGACATATGTTTGCCCACGTGAATCTTTCAGGCATATAAATTACATGATAAAAACAACTTGTAGGAGATAGTATTGATCTCCTTGTTCATTACTAGAATGGCCGTGTTTTTTATAATAAAAAGCCAAATAAAAATTTGAATTAATAGCTCAATGATTTACTGATAATAACAACTTCATATTCGATGAATACTAACGATCGAACGTACCAAAATACTGGCAAACGAACTAAACGACCAGCCGGCTATCAAGCAAGCGAACTAGCTTGCTAACTGGCTAGCTAATGAAATAAAGGAATTAATGATCAACCCTACAAACAAATGAATGCTTTGAATAAATTATACATGAACATTGTATGCAGTAGTATACAACAAACAAACAAACAGATGAATAGATTAAGTGAAAAGTAGAATGGAATCAATGCATGGCTCAGCATTATCCAAGAATTTAAAGATCTTACAGCTGTCGCATGTTTCCGTCAAAAATGTCAAAACTGTGAAGAAAACATTGAATTGACCGTTATTAGACAGATATCTGTAGGTACGTGTTTGTTCATTTCTCTCTGTGCATGGCTTTAAGTATAGTTAATGATATCTCATGTAACCATGAGAGCAAAATGTAAAATTTTAAGGCCTCCCATTGAACAATCACCTTTCAGCTTTGGGTTCGACGACCTCTGCTATTCTTCAAAGGCCACCCTGTACTGCTGTAGTGGTAAGAAATCATCACTTTCGTACGATGCGACTCCAAGGACTACGAACGAATGTGCCCGTTATTTGCCAGCTGTGGTACACAAACAGGGCCATAGCCTGACCAAATTTCTAAGGGGGAGCTATGTAACAAACAAGCAAACAAACAAGCAAACGAATGAAATAAAATTTATGTAAATAACCGAAATCCTAGCCTAGCTAGGATTTCGGTTATTTACATAAATTTACATATTTACAGTGTGAAAAATTGTCCCCCATGCTACGGCCATGACAAATCATCTACTATCGAAACACAGTAAATGACAATATTTTTAACACTGTGGTTCGGAAATTTGTAACGCCCACGGCGACGTCCTTCTGAAGCTGTTGAAAATGAATATAAGCTTATGCTTCTCAAAAAGATAATACCTGGTATAAATATACCAGAAATTTGGGCCAATTTCATATTGCATTTGTTGGAAAGCGGCAGAATAATATCACTGCATTTATTAATAAAATGACATTGAAAGTAAACAGTTAAAAGTGAAAAATATATGCGCCTTAGGGACAGCTATTCGGACGCTCAATTTTTCTGAATATTTTGCTGGTCTACAGCCATAGGAATAGCGGCTATTTTGAATGCTCAATCTGAGTGTGAGGCAAGTATTCCCTGGTACCAAATTTTGCACGGTGACCCATGATTTTTATACTTGGTTTGGTTAGAAAATGGTTGAAAATTTCACTGGGAAAATTTAGTTGGGCAAAAGTTAAAGTCTTTCACTTACGAGGGGCATACTATCTTTACCCTCCCCTCCCCTTTTTCTTAATAGTGGCCGCCAAGACGGATTCTAGTCTCACGAAATTCGTTGAAACTATTGCCCTCCGATCAATTTCTTGAAGGCTGCAAATGGCACACTTGATATCGTTATATCCCTTTCTGGCCCCGACACAGCGCGTCAGGTTCCCTGTCCCTAACAAGGCATACGAAACCTTTGACAACTTGACTTCCGACATTAGGCAAGACAATGGAGACTCACTCGTAAACTGGGTGGATATGAAATCACTGTCGTAGAACAGGAATGCTGTAGGGGAGTAATGATATCGCGTCTTATGCTGTAGATGACTAGAGCGCGTATTACTAATTAAAGAACTTCGCCTAAATCTCTAACCCTGTGCCACTGCAATTGCGATCTAGTGAAAGTGCTGTATCCCGTAGTGGTTGACCCAAATTTCATTTTTTTACAAACCTATTCGAATTCTTCAAAGTATCTTGGACGTTACAGATTTATGTCAGGCATGCGTGGGGAATGGACTGTGCTATGAAGATTACACTTTCCAGCATACCCGTGGTGTTTGTTAAGGTAGAACGTGCCCTGGGACAGATAGTCAGACTCTCAAATTTCTATAATTCTTTTCTTATCTACCACTTGTGGAAGCTCATTTTAAAGCTCTTGGAAAAAGAAAAACTTTCATCGGTTTAGTTTTTCGAAAGTCCAAAATTTTATTTTCACCCTATAGAGTTAACACAGGAATGGCGGCCATTTTGAATTTCAAATATTGCAAAATGTTGAGTAATTTGTTTCGCTAGTTCCAAACTTTGCACGATGACCTCCGATTTCTATTGTTGATTTGTTAAGGGCATGGTTGAAAGTTTCATTATTGAAAGTTTGAGCAAAAGTTTAAGTCTTTCACTTTCGAGGCGCATACTACCTTAAATCTTGTCACGGTATTATGATAATCTGAAGCACGCCTCAAGTTGTATTGGATTTTACTTTACTCATGGGCCGTTACCATTTCAACATTCAACTTTGGCAACCTCAGCTATTACTGATGTGTCTTTTCATTCTGCTTTAAACAAACCACTTAATGATTAGATGAACGAATCGGAAAAAAGATCGATTGAGTTGATAATGTTCATATTATTTGATGATCATCGTCATACGACATCGTCAACCTATTTGTATAAGTTTTAACAGCTTATCGAAACTATGGAACAGCATGATCAAACTTCATGGATGAAAACAAAATCGATACTAAATGACGGAGATATTGATACTTACAAAACAATTCACCTTATGACAGCGTAACACTATCCTAAACATGACTGGACTATTCGAAGATCTAAATTTAGATCTTTTACTTCTTTCTGAAAATGGTAGAGTGCGTCTTGGGGACAGCTATTTAGATTTTTAAATATTTTCTTTAGTTTGCCAGCCTGTAGTTTGAACTCATTGTGAGCACTGTAAAGTAAGTGAAATTTTCACAGTCTTGCTCTTGTGACAATGGAAAATGTAATTTTTCACTATTTAGTTCACATTAGGTTTAGACTCAATTTTAAACTCTAAGTAATTTGCTTCTGTAATCATTTGTTCAGATTTAGATTTTTAATTTGTCAGATCCAATGTTTGATTGAAAGAACCCAGATTTACAACACAGATGACAATAGACCAAACTGAGATTTGTCTGTGATCATCGCTTGCGTAAGTTAAATGCCTTGTTGATTTTCAAAGCTATTCAACAAATTCACAAAAAACATGATTTACATAAAAGATAGACAATTCGTGATCTTAATTAATAGACGCAATGTGTTGAGCTACCTTCCTGTCACATCCCTGAATACAAAACTGGGAAGCGAAAGTGTCTTGCTATCAGTGAAAAAAATAACTGTTGCGGGGCGGTAGTAGTTTAAAACCGAAGAAGCATATCAACAAATAAAAAGAAGAAAATGAAAGTTTTGCGAAATGTCAGGTACCATAAACAGTTCTTTTTTAAACTTTAGAATTCAAGATGGCCGTGATTGAGCTGTAACTGTCACTGGAGAGAGGTGGTCAACGCTTTATCATTACATTTGATCTGCTGTATTTCTTTAGCAATCTCTTAGAGGTGCATTGACCTAGCTTGTCTTGTTTGAAAGAGCAACATCCAAAAAATTACGAAACCGATATCCAATTTGCATGCTCTATTCACCGATCTTACAAGCAGTCGAATCTATACTTTCAATTTTCCGGTAATTATCAAAATACATTTCTCTGATGATGTTTGCCTGATATTGTTGGGCACTAATGTTTATAGCTCTACCCGCGGCGTTGTATAGCGTTGAGAGCTAAACGCTGATTACATCGAATTATTTGCCGAGCGACATTAAATATCGCCCAGAAATGATACCTGAAACGTTAGTAAATGAGGGCGCAGTTGTCAGTGTCACTTGGTTCAAATTTCAGCTGCGATTTTTCTGTCCTTGATAGTGAAACATGAACATTGTTAAAGGTTTCCGATCGAGATCAGGACGGCTGCAAGAATTTTCCAAGTTTGTTCAACACTGACGAGTTTTGACTTTATTTTGAAGAGCTTTTTTTTCCGGAATTCAGAATGTCATATCTTACACCAGTAACTAACTTTTATAGTGATCTTCTGGATTTTGAATTGAAGAGAATAGTCTACTTTATAATGCCTTTCCTCGTTCACGCAAGAGTCGACATGTATATTAGTTGAGGAAAGAAACTTTTCGTCGTTGTTGACAAGGTAGGAGTAGAACATTATAATACTGCAAATATCTTCGATGAGTCCGAAGTGATCTTTTTAGTGTGTGTTATACATGCTAAACGATATGTGATCCAATAATTTATTTCTTTATAATACCTTTCCTGGTTCAAGTAAGATTTGAAAACAAATTGATGCAATCTGACTACATGTAACACGAAAACATTGCAAACATTGAAATCATGGTGGCTCACTCTTTGCAAGCCATTGTGCAAACGTGACCATCGTTGGTTCCAAGCTTTTCGGATATTTGTTTGTAGGTGGATTGATTCTGTATACCAGTGCTTTTACCTCGGTGCGTACTTCCTTAGTGCGTTTAAATTGATCTAAATCGCAACGGTAAGTTTAAACTAAAGCAATGTGATCACTTGGCTTCTGTATGTCGTTCATTTCATACTTAAGCTTATTCACGTACAATTGTACATTGTAAGTTACCTACCACAGGATAATGACACAACCATGCAACTGACAAAAACATTCAAGTTTACTATGTTTTCTAAAGTTACTTTTTTTAGCTAAACTCATTTCGTACCAAATTGACAGTGTTCACCGCGAAGTAGACATTCGCTGACACCGAGGCTGTTCCCGATGACGTCACCACCCCCACTTAGGCCCAGCATCATTTCACCAGCTGCAGCAACAACCCGTGTGACACGTAAAATGGTAAAAGGGCAAACGGTAGGTTAAAGAATCTCCTGCCAAGAGAAATGACATGATTGACCTAAACTACAAGAACTCACTCTCCGAGACAATAGCCTTAATGATGAACTAGCCGGCAGCGATAATCGAATACACTATTTCCTATGAGCAATGTAATCAAATTTGCGTGATTTTCCCAGCCAAGTTTTAATCACATACTACTCATTGAC
>LD391222.1:34481-61491 GCA_001465055.1 Ptychodera flava
CACTGTAAGGATCACGTTCTAATTTTAGAAGTCGCAGGAACAAGATGGGGTTGGGGTAAAACCCCACCTGTGTTGAAAGGCTCTCCGTTGCTATGGTACACCGAGCTTCTACTGTCAATGAAAATTGTTTTCTCCGTGTCACTCGAACATCAGAATTCGTAGGAGAGAACTTGACGGATCACAGGACAATTGCCGCTGAAGATATCCGCTCAGATGGCAGACATGTTTACCGACTCAATAGCGTTTTACCGCGTAGGCTGGTGCGCAGGAGCCTCGTTAAGAGATTGCTTGTTCAGAGAGAGAGAGAGAGAGAGAGAGAGAGAGAGAGAGAGAGAGAGAGAGAGAGAGAGATTTGGAGGAGAGTTTCAAAAACCTAAAAACCTTACTCGAATGTTATGTAGTTCATCGTCCTTAATAGGTTGTTCAACAAAGGAAGAAAGGAAACCGTACAGCCATTTTAGACAAAGCAAGGGTTCATAATTTTTATTATATTTTCTTTAATGTTACAAAACGCCTGTATGTGGGGAACCCAAACTTTCGGTAATTTAATAGTGGTAACAGTAAACCTTGACAATTGTTGGCTTATGTTAACACAGGCATCATTAGTTTGGGGTTCTTCATGCGCATGCTTAGTCGATTTTTACAACATACGCCATGGTGTTATATTAAGCCCGTTGAACTGTAACGTGTTCTGTCTTTATAATCTGTGGTGCCGATGTGTGCACTGAATTGTGTCAAAGTACGCACTTTTCATTTCATTTTGAATTTTTTGAAGAAGTATTTCCTTTTGGTTAAGGATAAGCAGCAGTTAATTTTGCATTTCTCACATAAGATTGCATCTTGGGACTGATAAACAAAAAGGAGAAAGAGTTTGCAAGATCACTCTCCGTAAATTTTTCAGGCGCATGTAAATTAGCATTCACGAAATGTGATGTTTATACGTACACATTTTGTGATTTGCGACATTCAAAGTTTTAATGGGAAAGAAACCAAAACCAGATATACATACATATGTAGTGAAATGATTGACAGTTACGAAGTCTAGATATTGACAATTGTGCCCTGTAACGTGACTCCTGCCCTTTGAAGGTTTCCCCTAACGTACAAAAGTAAACGGATCTTTACAGAGCTAACTTTGCGTCCCCAAAAGTCTGTCCATCTTTTTGATGAGTTTCGTCTAAATTTAGTTGATTGAAATTTCCCTTTTAGCTAGACACCATTTCAATATTTTTTGTGACACAACATTCGACACAGAAAGATATGATCAAGGGGCTATAGTGTTTTCCCCGCTGCAACGGGCATGGTTAAATCAAATAAAACTTAAATGTTAATTGACTTCTTCACAGGTGATGCCAAGAGACGCCTGTCAATCAAATAAATTGTTCTCACCAAGTAGTGTAAAGGAATCAAATATCAGTGATAGTTGTTGTTTAGGGTTACTTACAAGAAGATAACGATTGTATCTTTACCAAGCAAACTGCCAACATGTATTTTTGCTGTTGGTCCATAATTCTTTGACTGGCCCACACCACACAAACTAGCTGTTAATATTTAATTCAGTGTTGCAACAAACTGGTACGAAAGCCCACAGACATAGAGGACCAGCTAAAGTTACGTCACCGAAAATGTAGATTTATTTGTTAGGTATTTGTTTGCTCAAATGAGTTGAAATTTATCATCGACTTTAACAATTGGCAGTTTGCACAAGAGAGAAGATTTACCCTTGTATCAACTCACCGCACAGCATCAAATTAAATCTCAATAAACATTTTACAAGCTAAAAGTAGTCGCTGAGAGAGAATATATTTATAACTTTTCGAGTAGTTTGAGCTATCTTCTCACTGGTAAATGAATATCTATATGTGCCTTTTCTTTATAACATCAAGTCTTCTTGGTAGAGAGATTCCCTCTCCGTCGCAACATTAATCATGTACGGAGTGGGGGGTGGGCGTGGGGTGTCTTCTTGGTTTTGAATGACTATTATAGAAAAGAAAATGAGAGTTCTTGACATATGACAGTGTTTCCCTTGGTTAATTACAGAATCTGGTTTTCGGGTATGAGGAGTTGATTTAGAGAGTTCAGTACGGGGAATATGTATAAGAAATGTGTTGCTACATCCGTCGAATCGAGTACTTCAGGCCGTCAGCAGATCGTCTCCATCATAATCTTGTGGAGCCAGCTTGGTCCCTTCCCTGATCTCTTCCCGAACATTAAGCCTGTGCTCTTGTACGTGTGTCCCACATCACCGTATCCTTTACCAGGGCTCTGCATTGGAAGAGAGAGAGACGAAAGTGAGAAGGGAGTCAGTTTGGCTCCAAGCGAGGCATCGGATTTAACATAATTCGTATAGAGATGCGTTGGGGGCGTAGGATGTTCATATACTCACGTCTTCATTTGATATCCCCCATAAGCATGCGAGGGCTAAGGGGGCAAAAAATCAACAGTATTTGTACGTTGAAAAGTAATAAGCTTAGTGGGAGATCACTGTGCTGACATTATTATAAAAAGTGAAAGGTTCATGTTACATAAATTTGATGCAAATACACGATACGTGATCCGATGTAAAGAAAGACAATGCCAAGGTGTGTGACCCTAAATCCGCACTACAGAAATTGTAGGGAGTTAAATACACAGTATCTTACACTAGGGTGCCTCAATGTGCACGTCGGATTTCCTTCAGTTATATAGCAAACTAATAAATAGATCGGCATAAGTTTACAAATGGAACACCCTTTGATTTAAATCTTAATAATATATATGATCGTGACCCATTCCAGATATTGGAAACTTTGACTTTCGAGAAAAGGCACCCCGCTGACCCCTGTACGCGCAATCCTGGCATTTGAAGCAAGGGCACATACGGTAATGCCTTCCTAAATTGACAATTGACCCTTTGTCGACGAAAATGTACGTACAGGCGTCAGTGCATATTAGTTTGTATGCCATTTGTAAACGCACTGAAGAAGAGGTGATTTACTGTCCGTAATTATTGGAAGTTTCAAGAATAACTTTTCAATCAGTATGATTTGATATAATTATAAAAACCTAAATGAAATGTTAACTTTCGTTTCCCTTTCTCCTCTATTTTGTTACTGTGCAAGAAGAGATCACCGTAGCAATTACGTGTACTTGCAAATAATGTCTCAGGGATTTGTTTGCTGACTAAGATTGGACCGACCGATATTTTAAGGGTATGGGGTTTTAATCGGGGATAAATATACTTTATTGTACACAGCGTACATGAATAATAATTTCGAAATATTTTAGAACATTGAAGACAGCATTTCCATGCCTTTGTAGAGAAGCGTGCCAGGCTAAGGGTATACGACAAAGCCAAAGAAATTCGATACAGCTATAAAAGAACCATTACTATTTGTCAATTAGGCCAGCCAATATAGGCTAACTACATTTCATTTTTTAAAACTTTCTCGGCATTCGTTTATCCATCAAGGCTCTCACGACAGCATGAGTAAAGGCTTTTTAATTCTGTCGTTAGAAGCTCCACAGAGGGTAATCAGTCGGAGAGTGGTTATTTTATTTCATTTGTACCAGTCATAAAATTGCCGTCGTTCAATATCTTGGGCCGTGTAGGCGCCAAAATGGCGAGATTTCAACATTTCATAGATATAATCTAGCACACGAAAGTTAGCATTAGTTGACGTATGCATGCTACATCAATCTGAACACGATCTGGGAGGCAGCATTATCTTGGTAATAACATATGCAAGTAAACTGCCTAATTGAAGCTGTGCAGAAACCACAACTGGATCGTTCACTTAGTCAATGCGTCTCGCAACACAACAAAGATACTTATTTCTCTAGTGTTATGTTTTTCAAAGCGGCAATTGCGCTCAAGAAGCCCAATTGATGACAAAGATTTTATTCCTAAGTTCCTTACACCTATTACAAACACCATTGCCGGATGTCTTGTAGCGTGTTTTCGTTAAAATCTCTTCTCAAACATTATGTATTCTGAAATAAGGGAGAATTTATTAAATGTATGAAAATATTCTATTGACCTTAATACCAGAGTATACCAGAGTAGTGTCAGCTTATGCTTACATTTGTCACTTCTATACCCTCAAGTATCATATTTACTGTCCTTTAGACTCTGATACGAGATACAGGAATGATGCCACAAGCAGAGATTTCTTTGTGTTTAAAAATACTCAAACAAAAATTATTTTAAATAAGTGCGTTTTCCGTGTTGAAATCTTTGACCTAGGTGTCTCGCTCTTGTCAGTGTAAAAAATTCTACAAATGCTGTTATTTCTGACGATATCTTACACAGAGATGTCTGTTATATCAAATGGGCTCCGTATACTAGTATGTCGATCATTTTGGTTTACAATTTTCAAACTGTCACGAACTGTTTCCCTAGAAGATATACTTATGATACTTATGTTACAGGTAATGGACAGCAATCATATGGGATGTTTGGAAACACAAGAAATGATACGTAGATGATATTGCCGATGGAAATGCAAATAGCGTGTTGACTTTCTTGGAAATATTAGCAAAACCATAATGTAATACGAAGAAAACTGCACCGTTGCAGTGTTAACAGCAACTACCTCTTGGAAAATTTATGAAAATGAAGGAATCATCTTTAGTTTTAACTCTTACAATATATAGATTTGTTTCGATGAATAGCGGGTTTCCGTCAACGCGGGTTCACTTCCCCGATAGAAATAACGGAGGCAATCTACTGTGTATATTAAGTTTGGCTTGTTTTTGCTCTTATCAGAAGCTGGTATCAGTTTGCTGTAGTGAAAATATTAATGAGAAAGAATAAGCAAGACTTGGATGATTAAGATAAGCGAACCTCCGGGGGATAAATTTTGTCGACCATTTCTAAAGGTTTTCCTGGCTATTAGAAGTTCACACAGTTCGAGCTGTCTCGTAAAATTGAATGTGAAAGTTAAGATACCTATAAGCTAACATGTATAGCATAATTTGCCTCTTTTTGAACTAGCTTCGTTATCCGCTGGTCACAATCCACCCCATTTTATCACAATGAATATTTTATCGCCCTCTAATCAAATGGATTGGAATAACATGAAGCCTTTCGGCGAGATGGCCTTTTAGTAGAGCCATGTCTAGTGTGGTGGAAAAGCGTTTATATTTCTGTTCCTCGACACAAGTTGTTTCGTCTTACTGGGGGTTCCCGCCTGTCTGAGATCGTTTGCAAAGCGTCTTTCTCTCCCTGTAATCTCAGTGCTCATGTGTTTGTTTCGAATTAATTTGACCGCCTACCTACCTAATTATATCTAACTTCATACGTACACACATACATACACACACATATACAAATACACACACTAAGACATACATACATACATACATACATACATACATACATACATACATACATACATACATACATACACACATACATACATACATACATACATACATGCTACGCTGATAACAATGGAGACTTTGAGAGATCAAAAGATTACATTATCCAACAAGACCTGGGTTTGTTAATTGAGTGAATTAAACCATCATAAGTGCGTCAAATGATCGGACGATTCTCAAAATTGATCACATCAAATTCATCAAATGGCGTTGTACCGTTGTGAATTGAATTTGCAAGCTTTATTAACGGCAGTTCGGAGTTCTAACTGGCGTTAGTGTCTGCCCGACCTGATCTACGCTCTAATAATTGCAGTATTTGTGATTTGTCGAGGCGACAAGCTACCTTTGGCCGATCGATGGCCGCGTTTAAGTTACAGACAGGACGATAAACCAGATTGGAACAAGCAGATTGAAATTTAGCATCCCTAGCATTTGCTGCAGACTGCTTGCCGTGACAGTGTATTAGATGGGTCAGATGAACAATCGATTTTTGACACACACGGTGATATCGATTCTCCTTTTTTTCTGCTGATACACAAACCTGAAGTAAATATTCCCTAGCATTGTATGATTCATCACTGTTACAATTTTATTTCATTCAAATGTTTCAACGAAGAAAAGCTGATATTGCAGGACAAATACACAAGTAAGTCTTATAGACCCCCTTTTTGTCAATTGTAAGTCGTTTTCTCCTCCTACGATAAGAAAGTCAGCCGATTTTAGAGGCTTTTTATTGCAATGTTTTTCCACGGCAAATTAAACACACAAGCAAGTAAAATTTAGAGTTTCATAACTGAAATAAAGAATGAGTATGTCGATGGAATTTCAGAGAAACGGTGCATAAGAGAAATGTGACCGTTAAAGACGAGTTTACTAAATTACCCAAGTAAAGATTAATGTTCTATTCTCAGAGTTTCATCGCTTGCCCTTGGTTCCTGTTTTCAGTTTAATTTCTTGCTGCATTTATTCAATGGAGTAAATATCACAAGAATTTTCTTTTGGGATGTTAGGTCGCACATAACATACTTATCTGGGCGGTTAGGTTGACGTTTAGTGTGTTCAACATAAATAGAGGGTAGAAAAACCAGAGTTTCTGAAATGAAAGCTTGTACGTCATGCATGTAACTCACTTAAAGCTTATCATTAATAATACAACAAATGGTTTAAGGAATTAAAACAATTGGAATGAGTCCAAGTGTTCATTAATTATTAATCACCATGGATATGTTGATGTTTGCTCACTGAAACAGGTTCTGTTCTTTCGTTCATACCGCTGATATTTATAGTGTGCGTAGGTATGGATGCTCCAGGTTGGAACCATTTCAGCAGATGGCACGTAAGTTAGCGGGTTAGTCGTAAATTAACAATATTTAAAAAACATATCTATTCAATTCGTCGAACGACGCAAGAATAACTGTTACAGAACATTGTAACTGACCAAAAATCGATTAATGTGACAAATTTTGTGAATTGCCCTCTCTGATCCTCAGGGTAAATCGAAGTGAGTCGTGCTGTATCCATATGAAATCCTACAACTACCTACACACAACAAACAGTGTTCATCTTGTACTTATAAAAATGTGTCATTTTGAACGCGCCAATGCTACAATGCACTCATTTAATGTTTCCTGAATATAAATCGAATCAGTGTAAATACTACCATTGTGCGATGTAATAATTTGACACTAGCATGCAAAGATTGAGACGATAACTTTCTCGCTTTTATTACATCGATTTATCCGTAACTTCCTGTTAAGTCGGCGGCATCCGAATTGTGCTAGCCAACGCAGTGACCAGACCAGTGATGTGACCCGAATACTTTAATTGTAACTTTGGAAAGGAAATCAGATTTTTTCATTTTGGGAAATGAGCATAAAACATTCTGATATGGAAAGAAGACACAGAGATTGCCATCATAGCTTCTAAATTACATGAATTTTCATTCCATTATTGCAGTGTTACTCATAGTTTACACATAAAATAGAGTTGTTCAGATCAAACAAGCCAAGCAGAGATATACAATCGCACCAGTATCTCCCCTAGCAATGAAGACATTTTACAGTGAAACGACCATAAACGGGACAAATTTCATAAAATGAATATACTTTGTTTACCGGCAAGTCGGGCAATCAAAGGTCAAGTTTTCCCGATCACCACATGTATTTCATGCCATAGCACTGAATGCCAGTGCTCACCATTAAAATAAGGCCCCCACCCTCTTTGTCCCTCGTTTTAAATGTTTCACCTTTCTACTTATTTCTTGCTGAGGTATATCTGACATTTAGCTCATTCTAAATAAAAGTAGCTATTATCAGATTACAGAACAAAAGAAACAAACGTACAACATGATTGTCAACATTTAATCAAAGATGTAAAAACCAGACTGTGGCTAAGAATCTATTTCTTAAAATGATACAGTTTTTAGCCTTATTTAAATCTTTGCCGTGATTGTCAGATATTCTCTTTCACATCCATGCATAGCTAACATCTCATGCACTGTCTACTTTATTGTGTTCTCACTAAAAAAAGGCGTTTAAGACACTTTGTCCACAAACGAGAATAACTGTCATGGACACGTGACTGTGAATAGATAATGACGTTAACGCTGACATTTCGCTTCATTTGCAGTCCCTGAGTTGGTTTATCCCTTTCATGCTATACACTGATTACTGATTGCTATAGCTACCTAAAAATGTTACTCAAAAACTGAACTAACGATATTTAAGTTAAGAAAAAATGTTGAAGGTCTTTCTCTACGTCCAAGTCGAAAATTGTTCTTAAATTCAGTCATTGATTGGGACTCCAGCATGTTGATTTATTTTTCCAGAGAGAAAAAACGCTGGAAAAATAAGAATCAAGAATAACATGAATGGAAATTAAATGGTCGCGTCAATTACAGACAAAGAGAACACTATTTTTCAAAGAAGAGTCATTGAGGGACTTTGTTACCGCTGCGTACCGTTAAAAATAACTGTCAATCAGAATCTGAAGTGAAGTTTACCTTTGCGACGATTCCTGTGTATGGTCCTGTCTGACAAAGCGATTTTTGTAGTCTCGAAAGCGGATCTCCTTCGCTTCGTTCATATTCTGCGTTGACGTGAAAAATTGCAGTGAAGATTACAATTGCAAAGACTATCGCTAATGTCGTCCTCATCTGCAAGGGAAATGAAAATACATCGATATTAACTAGGATTAGGATTTAGGATTTACCGCTTAACACGATTGAAACTAATTTGGGATAATTGGATCTTCATATTTTGCAAATTTCTTAAAAGTGTTAGGTGCCATCTAGCTGAATGTTGCAATCGCAAATTACTCATAAAAACAAGTGTGTAATATAAAAAGAAAAGCAGATGATACAACATTTGTAAATTAAATCGGCATTACTTCACAATCTAATTATCCTAAATTAGTTCCAATCGTGTTGATTGCAAAATAAAAAAAATCACAGGAAAATCGTCTTAAGAATTTGTCAAAAACAAAACTTAGTCTTTTACTGCCAGTACAACACACACCTTTGTTTGTAACCTAAGTCGTGTGTATTTGAAAACGTACGTATGCATGCACAAAAGTATGTATGTATGTATGTATGTATGTATGTATGTATGTATGTATGTATGTATGTATGTATGTATGTATGTATGTATGTATGTATGTATGTATGTATGTATGTGTTTTATAAAATGAACAAAGGCAGAGCAATAAAATTTCATCGAGTTCTAGGGAATAAATTGCCGGCATCGCGATGTTACAGAGACTGATGTAAGATGTCTGGAAAAGATGTACATAAATTCGGCGAACACGAAGTTTCAACTTTCACTTGAGGGCAATGACCGAACAAAGTTGTAAATTTAGATTTCTTACGAGGCCACCATGTTTACATCCAATTTACAACGCTGCTGACTTATAATAGTGAGTATTTACTCAGCATGTATTTACCGGTGAAATGACGCACTTGCGGCGTGTTTCAGACCTAATAGAGACTCGGCATGACGGATGAACACCAGAGACATACAGTCTTTTGCTTCTTTGTCCTGTGGATAACTTTGAGCTGTTCTCTTGAGACGCTAATAGCGCAAAACTGATATCAGTTTAAGTTCTGCAATGGTGCAGTGGTACTGTAACACAACAACTACCTAAAACAAGGGCTGCAGGTGTAAATAGGAATGGAATAGCAGTTCATGTACAGTTCATCAAAATTCTGAGTAAAATGATAGGGCCCTCTGCATGCCTCGTGTGAATTGACAGACGACCAATACCTTCATAATAATAATACAACTCAAGTAAGAGATGTGTGTAAAGTTTTTCTTACGCTTCCTCAAACAAATTCAAAATTGAGTATCCGAGAAATAACAAAACCTTTTCCATTTTCCTGTTGATACATGAAGTTGAAATAGTCCATATTTATCCCATTGCGTCGTTATGTTTTAAGAAGCCATCTAACTTCACAAAACGCGCGCTGATGGAGAGAGATACATTTCAGACACGTGACAACTTGATTCATTCTAGTTGACAACGTGATGTGGGTTGTGTGTCAGCGCGTGCGTGTATGTGCAAAAATGGTTCGCCAATTCGGTCAATTGATCAGATTGGGTATCTAGAGCAATGGGGGACGTCGGAAAGGGCTTGACAATTGTCATTCATGATACACTGCAAAAAAGTTGAGTTGCGGGAAAAGGGGAATACTGCTACTTTTACACTGTAGGTTGTCAAAGACACCATGTGCCAAAAGATTGCTAAATTGGATTTGTCGGACGAATCTTATCCCGCGCGATCTAGTTCAGGAAATTATCGAGTTAGGGCTGGACTGCATCAAATATTAAACAAATTACGGTCATTTCAAATATAGTTATTCGTCTATTAAAATAGGGTTGATTTCCGTAACACACAAGATTTGACAGTGCTATTTCGTCTAGTTTGACAGTAATCATCTTATGTGAAAGATAGTACCTTCACAATTCTAAGGGTTGATTTTTTTTAAAATCAGGTCAAAACTACACGCAGGCTGAGGCAGAGATACGTTTATTCTGATAACAATGGTCGACATTTGCTTACCAAACATTCACCCTTGACAGCCCACAAAATATGCTTTATAATCGCGACGATTAAGAAAAATTACAGGATTTTTTCCCGAGGCTTGTTTCAGGATGAGAGAAATTTTATGACATGGCGTAATTTACGGTATGACGTCAGACGACCCGTTATTGTCTTCAGTAAGGAAAAGAACAAAGAGTATATCTGATTTGATTTGAGGGTATTTGTTTGATATTCAAAAATAAATTTACATTGCTCACGTTTCCAAGCCATAAGTTCCTGCAATTTAGCTATGGAAACGCTTTCAGTCTTTATTAGAACATCGATCTCGCCTCCGACATAGTACGACAGTGATATCTCGGACAAATGTACGGCAAATAATCTTACTGCATTAGTTATTTCGCCCCAATTAAAATAGAAACTCAACAGTGATCATCATCACTGACATTCATTAAAAAATTCCATGGCATTGTGATTTTTTGAAAAATAATCGACAAAAATAGCCTTGCAAAATGTCAAAGGGTTAATTTCGCCGCAATGTAAACAAATGTGAACGGGTTCATTGCTAAGTACAGTACCTGCAAAATTTAATATGCAAAGCCCTAGCGTCGAGCTATTTCGTCAGACAACAGGGTTAAGGGAACCTGTTCTGCATTAAAAGTAATGTAGTTTTACTTTTTTCATTTTAAATGCTGCCTATAGTAGGGTACACCAGAAAACTATCTTTATTTTACATTGAAATTTTACATCGCCTTCTGGACGATCTGTGCATATCTCTACATATGAACACAAAACTGATTATGAGGAATATCTTTCAGAGAAGGCCACAAAGCTGAAACTTTCTTTCCCACGGAACTGTATGTGGCATAGTATGTTGTGACGTCGACCTTGCGTTAGCAGGTAGTAGAAAGACATGGCGACTACTCGCCATTGCCTTAGCACGTAGTAGAAAGACATGGCGACTACTCGCCATTGCGTCTTGGCTGCAAATCCTTATCTCTTACCGAACTCTTCCCTTAATAAGAAGATCGTCTTCTAAGAAATCCGCCAGAATATTATGTTTCAATCGTCTGTGACCTATTCTATATTCTTCGAAGGTCTGGACATGAAGATCTTGTCTCATCTTTCTACGTGCAGTGTTCCTAGAGGCTGAACTTTCCCATAGGTAGAGACTATCCATGATGTTGAGTGGCTTTATCAGCGTCAATTGTGTTGTTAATTATGCAGACAATCGTCAGTCTTCGTATTTTTATCAAAAACAATAAGTATAATTCCTTAACAACAATAAGTATAGTTCCTTAACAGCAATATTCACGTTTTTAGTATTTCCTCGCAAATAAGCGTTGCGTTCGCATATGAGTTTATTCTTTAAGTTCTGCTAATTTGTTTCTGCAGTGAATGAGATATTTTTGAATAAATGTACGATATCTCGTACATATCTGATAAAGCTTAATTGTTATAGCTTCATATCAAATAAACAAATAAATGCATAAGATACGTATTAGGAAGGTTATTGTCCCTTTCAAGAAAACTCGTGAGACCTACTCATATTTTCTAGAAAATATATAAGACAAGTTGTTCGCTCTGGAAAGATAGATTTGCATCAATTTCTCCTCTGTTCTGCCCTGCAGATGGTACCGACTTATTTAGTGAACCAGCGATGTGGCAAAGTTACAATTTATTCAAGCGTGTTTTCTATTTGTGAGTTAAAAGCCAGCTGCATTACCCCATTCTGACATCAATGACGATTATTACCAAGTTGCAAACTTTTGACAAAATGCCTGTCCTTACCACTTTTTACCAAAATATCCTGACAATTTCTCTCGCCTACCATGCATGTATCTCTTTCTAAAGCTCGGACCAAATCATGTCTACACTATTTTAGGGAAGAAAAATATTATTTTTCGTCTAATTCTGTCCTTGCCCTAGTGAAACATTACATTACAGAAATTAGGTTCTAATAATAGAGCAGTTCATTGCTCTGCATAGATTAGAATTTTAATACAATGAATACTACATAACAATATTGCGTATTTGCTCAAATGGACACCATCAACAATAACATATATTGAGAAAGTACTTTTGTTGCATCAGATTTCGATTTTTCATAGTTTTTGCCTGGGGACTTAATAATAATGTTTCGTGTTTGAAATCCAGACTGTGGTAACAGAATGAGAACATGCTGTTTACGATCAGAGTCAAACAAGCACTTATAGGCTTGCCTGACAGCTGTGTGTTGCAAAAGCGAATAACACATTGACTATAATCAACTATGTAATCGACCAACTCCATGCATTTGACTTTTTTACATAAAAAAAATTCTTCGCGACAGTTGAGGAAGTACATCAGTGCATCAAAGCCGTTTGGTTGACTAAGAAATCGAAGACTAGTTCCTACAAGGCAAATCTTCAAAGTCAGTTAACTCATTTGTTTGGGTTAGATACGGTATACAGTGTTTTGTCAATACTTTTTGTTCTCTGGCACTCAAAATCTGCGAAAAAAGGTGTGACGATGAGGAGTGATGTGTGGTCTTTCAAAAAGGTCGCTCTCCCGTGGTAACTTTATAAACTATTCCTGTTGCATAGACACGTGTTACCGGATTTACCTGTCATCGCTTTTTGTGTAGTTAATTACAGAAGGGATTCCTTGTTTTAAAATAATGATATTCACGTAGTCATAAAGCCTACTGTCACACTCAAACTTCTTATGATTACTTCACTACACAACCGACACTTGTTGAAACGTTTAACCTTTCTAAAAATTGTTAAACGACCTGTACTTTGATATTTATGCAACTGTCGGTTCAGTTTTACATATCAAGATCAGTTTATGTTTCTTAGGACACTACATTAAATCGTCAATGTCTGTGCTAAGTAATATTGACATGAATACATTTTGCGCTTATCTTTTTTCGGTAAACAGTTTTTGCTACCAAGTCCGGCGTGTGCTGCCGTCAAATCGGAACGACGCATCAGGTTGACTGATAGAATGTGTTAATTTTAAATTTTTCTTTATGAAACTGTACAAAACAACATTAACCTCCTTCATTAGAGGGCATCATCTGGAAAAAGTATTTTATGTGATATTTTGATATTGTTGGTAACAAATAACACAAGAAGCTCACACACACAGACACACAGACACACAGACACACAGACACAGACACACACGCACACACACACATATATATATAAACAGATTACTTCAAGTACAAAGTAATGTATATATATATATATATATATATATATATATATATATATATATAACACTTCACAATTAACAAAAATATTGGAGTGTATTTTATATTAGGGAAAGACAAATGCGCTTGCCGCTCGTTGTATTCTAGTAGTGAAATTATTTGCTTCAATCAAGCACATTGACCTTCATTGAAGCATCCATCTTTGAAAGAATTATGAATTGGACAATTTCATGACCACTACCACATTTAACACAACACAAGCCGTTCCACGCCAAACAAGCATAAAATATAGCAATTTGGATCGGAAAATTCATCTCTCAGGATAACAGTTCGTGTTTCTAAAACGAATTTTTAAGGGTATCAGCAAAATGCTGGAATATAATAATTTTTACCATTGTTGTTTACAATCGTTCTAAAACAACGTTCAGTTGTCAATGAACAGAATTTAAAGTAATTATGCACCCTCTCCGGATCCTTTCGTAAGTTCATGGATATTAAATTCCGATCAGTAATGAAAACAATACGTCACCGCTAACGGCAAGTTTCGCTGTGTATATACATGTACACGAATTGTTGTGTTTTGGTGCGCAGAATCGAATATTTTACCCACTATGTTCGAAGTGATCGGTAACTAAACCATTGTTTAAAATTTGAATTCGTTCACGTAATTGAATGGTTTACACGCCGTTGACTTCCCGTCAGCTGCACTCAACGTCACAACTGATGTTCGATTTGATATCCAAGGGAGTTCAATCTCTGATAGTTGGTAGCATTTTAACTTTACGATAGATTTAAGAAAGTCCTCCTATCAGTCGTTGATTCTAATAACAAACGAAGGCTATGTGGATACAATAACTGCCTTTATACATCCGATATTTTCTCGCAATTGGCAGGGGTTTGTTCCTACTACATCAGAAATAACTCACTTGATATACATCAACCAACAAGGGGACTTTACGACTTAAAGACGAGGAACTATACTTGAAACAAACATTCCTTTTGAAAGAACCAGTAAAGCAAGGAAAGGACAACTCAAAACCAAGCGACTTTACAGAAGTCCTTACCGGTTTACAATAACTCATAAATGCCTATGTGAACACAGCAGCAAACAACGTTCCCTCAGTTCGACTACAATTTCCTTAACGCTTCTCTCTCCATTTACGTTAAATGAAAAGACAAAAATGTTCCATACAAGTTCACGTTTTGCCTTTTTACTGGTGAAATGTCGTTTACGTTATTCTAGTAGCCCTTTGCGTATTTTCCAGTACGTAAAAAAAAGATTGGAGCACAAATAATTTTTAAAAAGACAGATCTTTTTCTGCTTACCTTTGAACAAGCAATGTAGAAAATGTGAAACGGTATTGATGGTGCCTTTTGAGTCCGACTTGCACTTTTTGTAGATTATGCGAACGACAAGTGAAATTTAAGGTATGCACACCCCGCTGCTCTATCCGCTCCTTGGTAACCTATGTGTAGCTGCTTAACCCGGTATGGTTCTGTACTTCACCTCTGAATCGGTGTGTTTATATAAAATCTTAATCAGAGTACTGCGTCTGTGACACGCGTAGGTTGGTTTATTTCATGGCTTCACTGAGCTGCTCGGTGCTACGAACTTGCAGACTTTTGCTGGCTAAGGTGTCGCGCAAGGATTCTGCGCAAAACGGGTCCTTCAAAGGCGAAGGGTATTGCAAAGGAGCATGGGAAATCACAGCCTTCCGTCAAATACATACGTCATACCCAAGCGTTACTTTAATTGTAGACAACTATGACAGATGACGATACCAATTTTTTATTAATACTTACTGGATATCATTCTCTCTTAAATACTTTCTGGAAATTATATATCGATCAAAACTAACTCTACATGTATGTAGACATCATGTATGGTGCATGCGTGCGCACGTACGTATACCTACATGCCTGCACATGTAGCTATATAAATATACTTAAGCAATTGTCATAAAGTAGACATCGCTTACGAAAATCCCGGCAGTTCTATTTAAATGCGTTGAACGGGTCAAGCAACGTAAGAACACGTCCTCGACAGCGAAGGTATCGCAACTGACACTATCCTTGCTCAACGTAGAAAAACAATAGCGTTCTACTGAAGTTGAACAGTTATACACGATTATTACCTTACTTTTCAATGCTCTTTTCGAATGCTAACTTGGATAAATTAGGTTTATTAGGCAAGGTTCTATTACTTGCCAAAGTGATAGACCCGATGAATACCAAATAATGCAAGATGCCAAAATTGCTAGCCCTCATAAATGGCCGACCTTTATCGGTGCGACTGTTTAAACAGATTTATTTATCGCCAGGAGCAAATGGAGTTTTAAGTAAGTCGAGAGCGAGAAAGCATGTGGCGTCGTTCCTAGTTCCTTCTGGCGTTGCCGCATAGATTTCGGGAGTGCATTTACGACAGGGCGTTCGAAAACACTTAGAGCAACAGAAAAGTCAACATGGCTTTACATGCTCTGGCGTCTGGTTACATTAATTCATACTTTACGAGCATACGTACAGATTTTTTGTTACGTGGGAGGGTTCTCGAACGGACAATGGAAAAAAGATTGTGTTTCGATACTTACAAAATACACCAGAGGGTATTTTATCAATTTCAGTCATTGTCAAAGCCGTGATATTTCTTTGTGTTACAGTTTGTCTTCTCGGTTCAAGATTCTGATTCAACGTAGTTTAAATGTCGGGTCATTCGGGCGCAACTTGTGTGCAATTCATGCCGAAATGCAAATCGTCGGTTCTGCAAGTTCGAGATTTATTATACACTATTGATTTGTGTTCATGGGCAACGCGATAATACAGAAAATGACGTCATGCACAGCAATAGTTAGTCTCCTCGTTTGAAATGTGAGCTTTTGAAAATGACGATGACGTTGGCGTGATAATTATGACAGAGCGAGATCAATTTAAAGGAAAGGATTCCAATCCAATGTTGCAACGAAATTATTACAGATAAATCATAATGGTAAAAGATGACCCTTTCAACATGCATCAATATTGGTTTTAAAATGATTTTGATGACGCTGTTTCTAAAATTCCAATACAATTGTGATTAAGTGATCTTGTATGTAACATTGTTTATTTTTACATTCCTCTCAAATGAATGAGGGCAAAGTCTTGTCAAAAGTATTATTTTCTTATCGACATATTCCATGTTATTTCCGCAACCGTATCCTTTGTTTGATTGAAACGTTCATGACTTTCTAAGAGTTTCATTGTTGACTTTGCTTTCCAATATCATTGAACCTCTCTGAAAGCACTTTTGGTATTAGTTTACACTTGTGTCAAGACATGCCACCTATCTAATGTTTGTCACACCTTGTGAATTTAAACACCTATCAGGAGCTTTGTAATTGTAACAAATAATTAAACTTCACTACAGCATAAACCCCCGTGGATTGCCGTAAAACATTTTGATTGGGTAATTGCCAGATGGTATGTTAATTACAGGATATAGATAGACAACTTTAATTATATGAATGTTGTCCAATAGGCGCAAATTTATAAGACGATTGTCGTCCTTTGATTTGCCAAGAGTTTTGGCACCATGCCAGTTTGTAGTCGAGTGTCTGTATTAAAGCCACCTCACAGTCCCTCCTCTATTTCCCAAATATTCGCCTAATTACCCTAGTCGTAAATGTGATATAAGCTTATCTGTAATTGTTGACACAAAAATTACTATGCTTAGCTTCCACATCAGGTTCCGCTGAGATCAAGTTCAAGTTCACTTTTACCCTTTGTTGAGTTTTTATTACGAGTTGCAATTCTAACCTGATAATCAGTAAGAAGCACATTGTGAGTGGAAAGAGATAGCGTTTTCATCAGCAAAACGCCCGAGTCGGTGAAACTTTACGCCTCAGCTGATATCAATCTTTGCTAATGCATCCTAAACTTCTCACTGTTGTAATCTACATGTTGAAATCTCTCAAGATGTACACTTCAAAACCGGCTATTGTTTTGCGCTGTTTTTGTTTTCTACCAATCTTTACAGCTTTGCAATGCTGAGTGAGCGTTCTCCCCCTCAACTATGGTATACTTAGTCTGTAAGGAATTTGTTGAGATATACATTCTTAAACATCTACTTGCGTACTGTGATTTTCGCAAATACTATGTCATATCAATATATCGATAGTGCATATACAGCCATCTGATTTTTCTAGATTTGAAAATAACAGTGCCGTATTCGCGATATAGCAAAGCCGGAACACGCTCGCGAGAGCTCTGAATTAGATACAATCACTTATAGTGTTATCATAAAATAGCAATAAACCATCTCAGCAAAGGGTATACCACTCGATTTTGACCAGAAATTTCATATATGCACTTGCTGGAGCTCGTGTATACACGTCGTAAACTGTTCAAAACCTCTTGGTACACTCGTCGATGGGTGTGGTTTATTGATTAAATATTTTAATATGGTGGTAAAAATATTGACAATGTACCAATTTATGAAGAGGCATATATCTTAAACCACAAGTTGTTGTATTCTGAAATCTCTATAAGTGTATATTGCCAAGGTGCTAGTTAATATGCGCTACAATCTTATAGAGTAGCTACAGTCCAAAACACCTGTTGTTGTTATTACGGCCTAAACGTCACTCCATGATCTCTGTTATTGCTTATCTTAACCTGTTCATCCCTACTTCCATGCCAGCACGTCCACACTCACCATTGATGTCAATAGGTTTGGGCCAAACCATGAAAGTGAAAGGATAGATATTACTAACTCGATACCTCTTATGAATGAAGAATTTGACAGACTCAGTAGATAATTGGAGGTTATAATTACCCAATGTGGCCTGTTCCTGTGTCGTATCAGCATGAGTGTGATTTTTGCTGCGTCAGACACGAGACGAAGTCGAGTGTGTATTACTCCTATTTGTTACAATCAACCCTATTTGTAACAAAACCTAATTTTCAAAAAAACTTGGCCGTATTTGTTGAAATCTTAATGAAATATGCATATTTGTATTTTTGGGAACGATTTTCTTTTTTTTTTCCTTGTCGAAACTCATGGTTTCTGAAACTGCTCGTTCGATTAAATTTCGTTGTGCAGGTTCCTTGGGATAATAGGTCTACTCGTAAAAGATAATCAAGTTGTACAGATACGTACCAAAAGTTTGTTTCGGGGCAATTTTCACCAATTTCGGTCATAAATGTCAAAGAATCTTGTTTTCTGACAGAAATCATACTAACCAAATATGGGATTAACTTTTGTTACAAATAGGGTTGATTGTTACAAATAGGGTTGACACGTCGCAAGCTTTTGGCAAGATCAAAAATCCTTTTTTGACGTTCCATGCCAGAATTTCAATATACTGTTATGATATAATAACAATGTATACTCAGACGGCATCTCGGTACCAAGCGAAAGAAATTAAAAATATCATACTTTCATTAGATCATTTCACGGGACTGAAAGCCAGTTGGTGATGAATATTTTCTCTGCTATAGCCTGATATTACAAGGGATAACTAAGTAACCTAAGTAAGCAAAATGCATTGACATATTGCATGCGAATTTTGTTTCTATGGCGACTTTGATACACATGACTCCTAATCGGATGCATTATAGCAGTGCTCGTAGCAATTTGAAATACATTGTTTGGCAACAAAGGAAGTAGTCGGGATCCAATATTCTCTTTTTATCCAATATCAACATATTTCCTTTCTATCAACATCCTGTTATCATTTGTTTCTCTGCTTCGATCGTGTACAACGCTCCATAGTACGGCAAATTAAGACACGACGACACCGGTGGAATGGTAACCCTGACATGTGGTCACGTGCCCATGGTGCAATTATTACAAAGATGGCAGCAGTTCCGCTTCCTGGACAAAGTATTATACCACGTGTTCTTGCATACTGTTTGTTTGCCGCACAATCAGAGTCAACATGCAGAAACAAAAGCATCATGACGTGTTGACGATAACATTGTGAGTCGCATGTCTTGAAAACAGGCTAACAAAGTCAATTCTTTGGGTTACCCGGTGTTTCAGAGTACAAAGAGGAAGTGTGAGAATCATAGCATACCGACTCATCAATATATCAAACATCACAGGCACCACAAGTCAGTTCATGCTAAACATATATGATTAGTTTTGATAAAACGTTTGCTTCTGAGACTATAAAATAGTATATTATAGAAATAACGGGCAACGCGCTGACCATTAACGTTTATTTATGGGCAAGGGCGAGAGGAAAGCCAAAAATTAACGGGCGAGGCTTGCCGAGCCCGTTAATTTGGCTTTCCTCGAGCCCGCGCCCATAAATAAACGTTAATGGTCAGAGTGAAGTCTGTTATTTCTATTATATTATCAACGAACCGAAGAAAACCGTCAAAATTTGCGAAATTTCCGGAGCGAACGACAACTGTGCCCCAGAACTGAGCAATACGCAACGCACTGTCACGCTCGCTGTAAGAAATTGGCAAATCCAGAGATATTTTCAGAAAAAAATATCTCAACTTGGCCCACAAGTGCTCCATTTTATTTTGTAAGAGATTATGATTTACGTTTGAACTGCAAAGTTACGATACTTTGAGTTGTTAATCTTATTATTCATATTCACGGGCATATAAACAAACCATTACTTAACTGTGTATTATATTACCATGCCCTGTCCATCGCGTTTTGATTGGTCGAGCTGAACCACGTGACTGCCCACAAATACACAGTAATGGTATGTTTTATGCCCGTGAATATGGATAATGTCGTAAACATAGTAACTTTACAGCTAAAACGAAAATTGTGATTTGTACAAAATTCATAAACAACCACAAAATAAAATGGAGCATTAGTGGGCCAAGTTTAGAAGCTTTTTTAAAAAAAAAATTCCGGATTTGCAAAATTGTGGCAGCGCGCGCATTACTCACTGTCAGGTTCTGGGGCCCCGTTGTCGTTCGCACGGGAATATTTCGTAAATTTTGACGGTTTTTCGGTGTTCGTTGATAATATAATAGTAATAACAGACTCTGCGCTGACCATTAACGTTTATTTATGGGCGCGGGAGAGAGGAAAGCCAAATTAACGGGCTCGGCAAGCCTCGCCCATTAATTTTTGGCTTTCCTCTTGCCCTTACCCATAAATAAACGTTAATGGTCAGCGCGTCGTCCGTTATTTCTATATTTGTGGTCAGTCACGTGGTTCAGCTCGACCAATCAAAATGCAACAGGCAGGGCATGGTAATATAATATATATCAGTGTGTATGACAAATCAGTATTTCAAAATTATAAGTGAGCGAAATCACGTGGCAAATAACAAGACGACATACCGATAACGCCAAAACGCTGTGAGTGGTCTTTCAACCGCATGAAAAAGCCTTACTTGTAAAGTATATTAATATATTTCTAAATCAAAAGCGACCACTAGGTGACGGAATATTCGGAGCAGATTCAGTGACTAACCACGTTATGTGAAGATTTATTCGTTTGTGTTTGAAACATATAGTGTCTACTATGGAGGACAATACATGTATTTGCAAAGCGCATTTTATAGGTTTAAGGTGTAAATAAAAAAAATATCATAATTATTTACCGAAAGCAAATTATATGTACTTAGAAGATCAACTTTTTTCATGTGGTCTGTGCGAAAGAATTGAGTAACGTCTTGCCAGTTCGTTCTAGATATACCCTTATATGTACAAAATAAAAAGTTTCACAAACGATATGGTAACCATCTCACACTAGATCGTTGACACTGTTCTGATTGTTTGAACAAAACTCATCAAATTCAACTGTAGCATTTTTCCTTGAACCACTTATAAGTAAATGCCTGTTAGCGATTGTGACAATACGTCGAGGGAAAGAGTTTGCCGAAAGGCACACGTTTTCGTTGGGATCCGCTCTGTCTGGGATGAGAACAGTTGGAAGTTCGTCAAAAAACTTCAAGGATTAACTGTAATTACTGATAACTGAAATTACTATAGATTGTAAGGATTTGATATGGTTGGACAACTACAACGTTTGTACAAAATAACCCTATGGAGTCTAATTACCACAGGACCGAAGTAGCGACAGTTGCTGCAAACCACACGACGGTCATCATATCCCATGATCAAGTTTATTTCTGAACTAATCCAGCACTCTCAATCTTGATACAGCGCTTACGGGTTTATCGGGTCAGCTTCCTTGAATTACAGAATCACACGGCAACTACGAAAACAACAAAGACAGCCAAATTTCATCTATAGAGGCAATGGAACGAAGGTTCACATCCAAGTATTTGGCAGATCTCTGTGAAGGGAAGAAAAATGCCCGATGCAAATTTCAAGTAGGAACCGACGCTGTTCTGAATGAATGAATGGAAGGTTTCGTACATTTGTCACAGCAATCATTAGTGTATATGAGTGTACCTACCTACCTACCTACCTACCTACCTACCCACCTAGCTACCTAGCTACCTACCTAGTACCTAGCTTCCTAGCTAGCAAGCTAGCTAGACAGCTACCTAGAATCCAAATAGTGACCACACTATTGATAATTTGAAGACACAGTAATGCACACCGTAATGCATACATATTGATTTCTCAATGACGAAGTAATATTCGTGAAGAGACGAGACATTTGCAGAGTTGCAGTATTATGTACAACTGGACACAGTTATAAAGGACAACGATGGTGACCTATGAATGACATTTTTGTGTGTCATTCTGTGTTTTTACGTAGCTTTTGCGAGTCCGTACCTGCGTGCATTTTAATTTGTAAAAGATGAAAACTAAAACTATACTATTTTACAATTTTTTGCCATGGATACAATGATTTGTTGATTGGTTACGCCTGGAGTGTCCGTGGTGTTCATCGATATAGAAACATAAATTCAAGATTATCATGCCATGACGTGCATGAGAAAATAAGATTTCTCTTGTTCAATATTATTTCTCATAAATGAACCTTGACGTTCAGCAGGGACGATTGGTATAAGTGATGATGACACTAATGAAGCCGAGAAAAGTCCAAGGCTGAAACAGACGCAGATCGCTGATGTACATATCACTCTGGTAACTATCATTGCATGCTTGTATTTTTAACATGGGTTACCGCGTTTACGGTTTAGGTACAGTCGATAAGATGGCATATCTTTCGTTACAATCAGTAAGTCCAGTTCAGTTCAGTTTGTTGACGAATTTATCCTTGCCAAAATGATTAAAAATACTGTGTCGATCTTTATTTATAGGTTTATTTGTGACCCTATCATTTCCTGTCGATTTCATCCTCATATTACGCCAGTAAATGTGAAAATCCCACTCCTTGCTGTGGGCATCCGACACCTGTTTTTGATTCTTATACAGAGATTAATATCGTAACATAGAGCTGTGTGAACCCTTAGGTTTCTCTGTCCTGTGATTTATGCCCTGCCTTGCTCGAAGGCTCACTTCAATTATAAAACACTCGTACTTTGTGTGTGGATTTGGCGTTAACTATGAAACGCAAAGTCGTCTATTTCCAGTTTTAGATAACGGCTGTCATTTTCAAACTGTCATACTGATCTTTCCTGATTTGCATAAAACCTTAGTGGACGACTTACTTTCTTTGAAAACCAAAGCATCGTTAAATCAATATTTACCGTTTGGTGACAACGACGCGTGCTGGTCTGGAAACAGAGCGCATAAAATGCTGAATGTGTCATTTTCGATATCCTCGCCACGGACCTATATTTGCATATAATATCCCATAATTGTAACTGGACTAGGGACTTCTCTTTGATTTTTTCATTCCGCTGTCATCCGGGTGCTTTATCAAACAAAGAATGTCAAATGCTACCACATATATCGAGGACTCTGATTTTGTTCTCTTGCTTTCCCACTATAAAAATGTAAATAAAATTGAATAAAAAATTGATAAACATGACTGATTGATGAGTTTTCTAAATTTTCAGCTATGCTAGATATTATGAGAATTGCATTCACATGGATGTTGGGTCGGTGCCTCATAAAAACTGTCATGCTAAACGGATACAGACTATAATATTCTGCAATGTATCCTTGCGAAACGTCTTTGGATGACCGATTAAGAGAATGTTGCTGATAATTTTATCAATGTTAAAAAAACAGGCACGTTCCAGATACCCATGCTCTTAAGACTGACAAAACAGCGTTCTTTTTTTCGTGCTATACAAACGTTAATAAAGATATACAGCAGAAAAATAACGGGTGCCACGTCATGTACGTCACGGAATTTTAAAAAGCTGAAAATGTTTAAGGAGTAGTGTATGTCAATAATCACGGGAAAATAAATGTGTCTTAAGTGTACCATAGTCCCCAATGTCACTGCGACATGATAGTGGAGCTTAGGAATCGAAGAATTCCTTTGCATCGGACGCCGAAAGTTAAACTTGTGTAATGCCTAACGATCGAGTTGTCTTTTAAAGTATTCTAATTTGCTATCGACACTGTTGACTTTCGAACGGGAACAGACACAGGTGACGTTTCTTGAAAATGGCGCCATATGACGTCATTTTCAACAGATGGCCTTCATCCCACCATGACGTGTGTATGACGTTTGTGGGGAGCGTGGACAGTTAGACGCTTCATTTTTCACTACTTTCCATCGAGTTTGCACGTTGCCGATATCCATGCACTGTTTGGACGAACGTTGCTCTGTGCATCATCGCGTCCAAAACGGAAGCTCCTAATGCCATCGATGTCGACAAGCTGCTTGTAACTGTAGAGTTCTCTTAAAAAATGTAGCATAGTTAGTTTTCACCATTCGGTGAGAACAGATTGATTGTACATTAGTTTATGGCACGTGGATAGGGTAATTATTTAGCTGACTACTTGTGTTCGCAGGTGAAACTCATAGCGTTACTCGTTTTGAAAATATCTCACTTTGGATGAGCGTACCTCAAGTGGAATGAAAACACCTCACGTGGGATGAACGTAGCTCTTATGGCTAGGCCAAGTGTAAAGACAACACTTTTATGGTGTGATTATTAAATGACAAAATACAAAATATAGAATTCTGTAGAATTCGGACTTCGAGAGACAACATTCTTGTAACACATATCTCAGTGTGTTCGCTTCACTTGCCCAGACCAATGTGTGATCAACCCATTTGACTCGAAATACCTTGACAATAATAAACCAGGCCAAGAACCAGTCATATATGATATTAAGATGACGTATTCGCCTCATAACTTTTGTGTTGACAATTTGATTTGTTTCCATGTCAAGAAATCCCAATATGATGCGGTAATAATTTCATCCAACAGTCCAGATTTGACGGAGATTGTCGCCAACTCGTTTAATTATCAGCCGTTCTGCTCTTGTTCTAACGACTTTGAGATCAATATCCTCACAGTCAGTTGTAGATGTAACATCGCAGTACTTCCACCCATAATGCTAACATAAACCACGGTAACATCTGTCACATTGTAAGATATAAAGCATGACAATAAGCACTTGATGTAACACAGCAACTCGCATCGTCTCCAAAAACGCTGCAAAACTTTGATAACTCTGACATGAAATACTACACATTTCTGGGCATCTACTCATACATAAAAAGAAGATTGACAATTGAATTTCTTCATAATGCTTGCCGTGATTACTGTTTCTTAGATAAGCTCTAAGTACCTATCGATTGGCACTTATTGCTCTGTTGAGCCTGAAGGTGACGTCATCTTATTTTTCCAAATATTTGAAGTTTGACAGCCAAGCATGACATTTGTCCCACTTATTTTGTTAGCCTACTTTACCGTTTCCACTATACATCTTCCAAACCTTTCCGTTATAAATTTGTTGAAAGTTTGAGACGGTTTTATAATTGTCTGAATTGATGGAAGAATAAATGAACTATTTGATAATTAAGTGAGAACAAAAATGAATAAACTGAAAGATAGACAAACGGTATTTTGTCAAATAAGTATATAACATTATTACTGTAACACTACTGTGCTACAGAGAAAGTTTTATCAAATGTATATTTCACAAAGTTTCTCAAATAGATAGATTGATAGGATTAATGGATGGATGGATACCTTTACTGATCACACTGTTTTTTTGGAATTGCGCAGTGAAATTGAAAAAAAAGCTTCGAATGGAAGTGCCCTTAGCGCGATAGACTAGAAACTACAGCAGCACTGCGCATGCAGTGACCAAAACTATTAGATGCTCTACGTCATTGTGCAAGATGAACGTTGAATGTTACAAAAGGTATCATCAGTACAGTCTGAATGCCATTGTGTAGTTGAGAACCTGGTTAAACTTTAGTGTAGATTGGTAATTGTGACGTCATTTTTAAATTAGTGCTGCATTGTTGTGATGCTCTCTCATTTTAACGTCTTGGGTGGCATTACGTCTGTGTTAATTTTTCAGCCACTCGATGTACATGAACACACACATCAACAAAGACGTCGATCATAATGCCCGATAAATTTACGATTCGCTTTTTTGTATCGGTGCAGTAAGGGTCAAGTAGAGTGACCGTGGTGCGGTGTAATGGCTGACTTGTAGCAGCAGTATAATGCCTAACTTGTAGCAGTGCAGTATAATGTCTGACTTGTAGCAGTGCAGTATAATGTCTGACTTGTAGCAGTGCAGTGTAATGTCTGACTTGTAGCAGCAGTGTAATGTCTGACTTGTAGCAGTGCAGTGTAATGTCTGACTTGTAGCGGTGCAGTGTAATGCCTGACTGACTTGTAGGGGGGAATAATATGACAAATATAACTATCGTTGAGATCGCTATGTTTGAGGGTGAAAAGGATTGTTTCATATCTCAAACTAGGAGAGATTTTTTTATATTTTTATATTCTTTGATATCCCTCCTTGTTTAGTTTCTTTCCCATTGAATTTCTACTCTGATTTGTGTTTATTTAATCTGTGGGTCTGAAGTCAACTTGATCAACATTTGTCTTCTTACCTGATGACGCCATCATGAAAAGTTTGCATGTCTGGTGCATTTACCGAGTGCCCTGTATATACATAAAGGTGGTTGCCATAAACACTCATCTATAGGCTGGTTTGTCAACCATATCTGATCCAATCCTGAACTATAGGCGACTGACATAATATTCAGAGCAACAGGGAACATTGAGACAAGTTCAGAACAGTATTTTTGGAACGGGAGATAACCTTTTGGGATTGAGGACCATATTTCACTCGCTATCTTTCCCTGGAATCTAGAAACGTACATTTTTTAATATTGTGAATGATATTGTACTGCTCAATACAAATTTACAGAAAATGCACGACACAGCATCTATGCACCATATGATAAAGGGATCCGATAAGAGGAGTACGAATACGATGTCTGGTGACGGGAAATCCCATTGAGAACATCACGGCGTCCTGATTTAATGTAAAGGAACTAACGTGATCTAATAAAAGAATATAGAAGGTGAATAAAATTACACCTGCCTTTGTAGGTTGAGTGTTTCTACTTTGAATACTATGAGAGAGAGA
>LD391419.1:0-12607 GCA_001465055.1 Ptychodera flava
ACGATTTTCTGCATCAATGTCGACAACACTTTCTTGTTCTACTCCCAAAAACATTTTGAGATAGACAATCAGTATTCAGCTTATCATCTCAGCCTGTACATGTGTTAGATTCGGATAGTTTTCAATCGGATTCGAACCCACAACATACGGCATCAGTCGCCTAGCTGAAAGGCCACAGACAGAACCAGTCGGCTAAATCTCCACTCCCAAAAAAGAGTGGTTCAATAGCCGGCTAAGTTGTTACATTTTTCTGACTGAGGCCGCTCAACACGTTGTAGAGTTCGTGAAGCACTCACGCACGCATGCTCACTATCATACATCGCACATACACACTTTATCGAAGCGAAGAAACGAATTTCATCGCTTTAACTGGGCGAACGATAACCTCGGGGACAATTCTGTCCACCAGCAGTGTTACCTACCCAGGGTAGAAAATTCGGATAGTTTTCAATCGGATTCGAACCCACAAGACTGCATTGTTATTGTTTACAAGTGAATTTAAGTCTGAACTAAAATACAAATATCGTATGGACATTGAGCTAACAAGCTAAATATGAGTGTTTAACCCTTTGAGTGCTGTAATTTTTCCCACCAAAATTTGAGTGCAACATTTTACTAATTTTTATGAATTTTTCTGTAATTTTTTGGATAATTTTGGATCAAATGGACATCACATTTCATTGGCTACAGTTTTTCACGAAAATTTTGGCAAAAATTTGAAAAACTGTGACTGGGGCACATTTTATAAAGGTGACAAAAATAGACTTTTGCGCTCAAAGGGTTAAACATGCTTATGTAGAGAATAGAGCAAGGGCGGCAGTTGACATACACAACACAAATTATAGTGAAAAAGTCATGTAATAGCAATAAGCACTTAAAGCAAAGACCAGGGTAAAGTCTATCAAACACAGGGGGCTTTAATTTTTCACTTTTGACTATGCTAAGGAGTCGTAAAGTTATTTGTAAATTACAAGGCGGGAGTCCAAGGACACCCTATTTAATTAACATAAAAAGGTCTGTGTTCACGGATCGTCACTCATGCTAATCCGGACTAGATCTTCTAACTTCTAATTTCCCTTTCATATTTTTTGGACTTCATGCTTGTTTTGTTATAGGTATGCTGTGTGAGATGCATTAGGCTGCGTTCACAAATAGCGATGGGGGCGGGTGTGGAGGAATCGTGATTGAAATCTTTTTTTCAGATCCCCCTCAATACCCCTAAAAAACTTTCAAATGCCCCCTCTATATGATCAAAAATTTTCAAGTCCCCCCAACTATCACAAGCCAACATATTTGTAAAGGATGTGTACGCAGAAAAAAATAAACACGTGTTGCGCCGTTCCGCTCGCTGGTGTTCAAGAATACCTGTTATTAGCACTTTGTAAAGTCATATTCCTAAGGCAAGTTCTTAAATTGATTTATTTTTAAACGCATCATTGAACTTTTTTGGATTCATCAATCTAAGCCAACTTGAGTTAATCCAACTCTGGCCAGATCAATTGCTCCTGCCGAAGAGCACACAAAATGACGACCTTGAGAGGGTAGGCAAATTGTTAATTCTGGCTAATTGCCATATTGTAAAAAACTGAGCGCAGTGACCTACCAAAAATTTTGTGACAAAAGTACTAGACATATATGAAGTAGATGCTACTCAAAATCGAAAATGCTTCCATCAAATAAATGTTTTAATCTCTGAAATGTTGGGTGTAATAATGGCAAATTTGGTAAAAAATAAATAATTCCATTTAGTCACATATTCTTTCATTTAGTCTTTACGGTTCAAAGTTTTACTTTTGTATTATTTTATGACAAGAATGTGAAAATTTAGAAATCAAGCATGGTGACCCCATCTTTTTTCTTTAATATTTGATTATTCTCATATGGCACAATTCGAAAATCCCCGATAACTTTTCAAGTCTCCTGGTCTTCCATGTGTTGCTATCTGGACTGATCTTGTGTACAAGTATGTTTCACTGTCATGAGCGTCATTTGACCCAAACTCTTCTTCAACTACCATGTACATCAGAGTCAGAGCTTTCTCTGTCACTGCTCAGGTATGCAGTGATAGCTCCAGTAGCAGGGCAGTATCTAATAGTGACACTGCCCGTAGGCAGTAGGTGTATTAACTTCTGATAATTTTGACAATATTTTTGTTCAGTTTATACAACTGCGTTCTTGTTCTACTCTCTTGTTGAACTGTCCAGTATTCAGCTTGCTATCACAGCCCGTGTATGTGTACCATTTGTATCACTCACAACTAACTGTCAGTCTTGACTCTAATTTAATTATCACCTAATACATATTTATATATACAGGCTTTGTCGACAAATTGAATAATGTGTGTTTGAGCATGCTGTAGGGAGACAGGAAGAAACTATAGTTGATACGTTGCATAGAAATATTGCAAAAATCGTCAACAGTTGTAGCTTCTGCCCTATTACTTGACTCAGGTTTGGGTTTTTTTAATGACAAATCACACATGTTAAGATGTTTTCGGGATAAAAGTAATGAAATATGACAAAATGGTTCTAGATTTTGTTAATTTATTACTAACATTACAACAATTGGATGACATAAAAATGGTTTCATTTTTATTGAATTACCTACAAAAACTTGGAATTGGAAAATGTAAAACATAAAAGGGAACCGAAAAATTTTCAAGTCCCCCTTACAGGCAGAGCAAAATTTTCAAATCCCCCTCTATACCCCCAAAATTTTCAAATCCCCCTGCATTCCTCCAACCCCCCAAACGTTTTTTGTGAACGCAGCCTTACACGTGATTGATCCTATAGTTCAAATCGTGTTATTAAGAGCAAGTTATCGCTCAGGCCAAGAAGAGCAGCCATATATGTTATCTGCAGTAACATGATGGAATCGTCTCTGTTACATTCGGATAGTTTTCAATCGGATTCGAACCCACAACATACGGCATCAGTCGCCTAGCTGAGAGGCCACAGACAGAACCACTCGGCTAAATCTCCACTCCCAAAAAAAGAGTGGTTCAGTAGCCGGCTAAGTTGTTACATTTTTCTGACTGAGACCGCTCAACACGTTGTAGAGTTCGTGAAGCACTCACGCACGCATGCTCACTATCATACATCGCACATACACACTTTATCGAAGCGAAGAAACGAATTTCATCGCTTTAACTGGGCGAACGATAACCTCGGGGACAATTCTGTCCACCAGCAGTGTTACATCTCTGTACTTCCTTGAACGGTCGATGAATTGGACATTTTGTGTATTCACAGTACAGTAAGTTTGCCCGCCCTGTGCTGACATATGGTTATAGCCTTGGCGCAGCGATATGCCGGGACCTCAATTTTCATGTAGAGTGCACAGTCCGCCGCACATGAATATTCACCACTCTCGATAAAACTTATCACAAGGTTTCTGTACTTATAAATGCGCTGGTATCAACTGATAAATTGCTCCACACTCTCGGCATCAGATGGGAATTTTATGGAGATTCATGTAGACGTAATGGCCCTGATGAAATTATTTCTACAGCCTAATTTGCATAACAAAACAATATGCCTGCGTACTCTGCAGCTACCCCGTTGGACGAAAAGAATAATTGATATTGTCCTGGCGGACTGCTGCAACAGTTGTTGGTCAGGTCTCATTGAAAATTGAGATATTAAATTCTCACCCAACCTGTAACCAAATTAACAACCATACGATGTCTTTTGACAAACCCAAAAATTCACAAGATAAAGTCACAAGAATATTTGAAAAATAAAAATAAATATGGAGTTAGACAAAAATAGTACAATTTTGTACAAGCAATATAAAATGTATATTTACCTCGTATAGATGTTCAGGAAGCACTTCTACGGCGAAAACTATGATACCATCTCAGGATAGACCATCAAAACGCGTATTGGTACTGGTCGTGTGGGAATTGGTAGACTGAGTTTGTGGTACGAGTTTGTCCATGTTTTTCGCTCGAAGAGGCTAATAAAATCTGTGGTCGTCATTCGTTACTTGACAGCAGACAGTACGCAGTTTGAACAACGCAGCGTCTAATGTGACAAGGTTGGACGTCGTATTGGCAGAACTCGCCGAGCTACAGGTCGTTCAGTTTTACATGCACTGACCGTTCATATTCGGAAATGGCCAAAACAGTCGGATCGCGTTTGCTACATCTGGTGAAAATCGCTGGTTGTATATCAGTGATGTTCTCGATGACGCTGAAAAAAAGCCGTTTGAAAGACTTCTCGACCACTTTTCCAAACATTTGAGAACGGTACAGAAACACCACTGCCGTTAGAGAACTGGCCCGAAGATCTGACATACCTCATGAATCGTTTGTCCGACAGTACATGTATACCAGCTCATTAATATCAAGTTTAAACACTCCATTTAGAAATTATCCGGCTCCGAATATTTTTTGTAATTAAGTTTTAATGGAACAATTGTCTCTCCCTTCTTAGGGACTAAGAGCAATTGTCAAGATTCGAATCACGAAATTTCTTGCACGTCTTACATGAGGTTCGTTATAACGCAAAACCAAAGTATGCTAAGTTTAGCAAAACATGTTCAACGCTCACTCTTTTTGTCGTTATGAAATCAAACGAGACGGTGAGAAGACAACGACTCTGCGACAGGACTCATTTAAAATACATATAGAACTCTACAAACAGCACAGTAACGTCAAAATGGGGGAAGTCTATTCTAACACTTACCATCAATACTCCATAAGTGGACACAAAGAAAGGCGAAAAATACCAATTTTATCATGGTAGGGTTTACTCCGCTCGGATCGCCAATGCAGACATGCGAGTGTTTCATGGAGCAACAAGCGTTCTGTAACCATACGGGTAACAGGACATTTGCATATCCGTATGGTGAGCCCTGGAGGGTCACGCGTGAACTGGTGACCACGTGGAGAACTGGAACACAGAAAATGGAACAACCTTTCTCCAAATTTAGAAGTCCTTGCATAAAAATTTATTCAACTCAGGCTTTACCTATGTTATCACCATGCTGTTCAAAGTAACGGTGCACACTGCTTACCTATGTTATCACCATGCTGTTCAAAGTAACGGTGCACACTGTTTACCTATGTTATCACCATGCTGTTCAAAGTAACGGTTCACACTGTTTACCTATGTTATCACCATGCTGTTCAAAGTAACGGTGCACACTGACGTGAGTTATAAAAAGACCAACTGACTATTTTGACTCCAGAAGCGCAATCTTAAACAGATGTCCGTTAAACATAAAATTATTGCACAGTTTAGAGTTTGTTCATATCACAGCTAGAGAGCTGCCAAACGTCAGAAAACTGGAGCGTTGGACTTATTTTTGCAAACAGTATGAGTTCCACCTTGAATGATCAAACACAATCTGCTGTGACGAATTTATTTACATGTGCTTCATAAAACGAACATATGTTTATTTTGCGTATATTATCAGTTTAAAACATTTTCTAATCGGCAAATAAAGCGAAAACAACCGGTCACCCTTCTCCAATGGGCAAATTAGCAGTTACTTTTTGTAATTTATCCAATGTTTTGGTTCTGTCTTTTGAATACAATATCTTGTTAGATTCCAAAAATAGTGTCGAATTAATTCCCAACTGCCCAATTAGTCCAGTCAAAGTAGGGCTAGACCCAGTTTTTCTTGAGAATGCATTTTGGAGAGGTATTTGGTCATTTATCATATGTTAAACAAGCTATTTCAGTGATTTTAGAGTCTAACTTACTTTTCTGGCACGGGCAATTATTTTTGGAGAAATAATACAGTGCTCTTCGCCTACGTACCGCGACTCTGCGTATGAGACTGACACATTTCACCTACAACACAAACGATTAGCTTGGGTATCACAACACATTTGAAAGTCACCGACTCATTGATTAATTATAGTAAACCAGCATTGGCAGCCGCTCTGTCTAGACTGAGAGATACACTTGATCTGCAATGTAAGTGTTTTTACAATTTCAGCTAAGAGTTGAAAAGCTGAAACTTCAACCTTGAAAGAAATGAAATACACAGGGCTTGAATACGATGTCGACTTCGAGATCTCACATGAACCTCAAAAGTCTTGTCAACGCAAGAAAGGAAGTTTTTTCCATTCCTTTCAAGTTAAAGTTTCGTATTAACGTTTTATTTCGAGAGCAGACGTTTCTGTTTAGAAAACCTTCAGCTCTTTAACTCTTACATACAAACATGCATGCATGCATGCAAACATACATACATACATACATACATACATAAATACATACATACATACATACATACATACATACATACATACATACGTACATACGTACATACATACATACATACAAACATGCATGCATGCATACATACATACATACATACATACATACATACATACATACATACAAACATGTATGCATGCATGCATACATACATACATACATACATACATACATACACACATACATGTGCACGCAATACGAAACGTAACTTTGTGTCAGTGATATTCTGTAGGGCAAGATTAGGAGATTGTGATAAGAAACCCTCTAAATCTCGTAAAAAAATAACAAAAATTCCCAATATCAACAATTATCAGAAAATAATAGAACACACGGTGACATATCGTGTCACGCCTGTAAACGTAACAGCCATATGACATCGTTTTGGCCAAACTGAACATGCTAAAGAGGTTGCTGCACCAAGTCAGTGATATATGTTATCTGCTACTAATACAATACAGCATAGACAGACGAAGGGAGATCTCACTGCTACTGTCTATGAGTATAGCTAATTTCAAATGTGTACAGAAATTAACCTCGAGAAATTCTGCTGTGTGTCCGGGTATATTGTTGGTATATATTGTTGGATGATGCAGCGACCGCCTTAGCATGTTCAGTTTGGCCAAAACGATGTTATCAAATAAACGGCACAGCTTTGATTTCTGACGATAGCCTAACTTTTCTAAGCTACGGTAGCTCGCTGTTAAGGCGGCTGGAATGTTTCAAAGTTTTAGGCAAACTTGAAATTTTTACAGAAACAAATTCACGAGGTCAAAAAAATAGAGAAGGATATTACTTTAAACTTCCAAGGACGGCAGACGATCTGGCGAAAAAAAGTTAGCGGCGGCCATCTTGTATGGATTTGCATGATGGGAAAATTGCCGAAAATACCTCTTTTCTACCTTGAGTTTGTTATTGGCTGTTACACTTTTTGTTGTGTTTGACAGTAGTAGGTCGTTGAAGATTAAAACAATTTCATAAACACAAAGGTCACGACATTGAATTATTATAAGAAATTATAACCTTACCTGACTTCGCTTGGTGACTTTTGGGGAAGCAGTGAAGGCTGTAGCCATAACAAGACGTGTGCTTACAAAATTAATGCCGACCATTCTATGAAAGTTGAATGCACTCACAATTTTTTATGATTTTGTTCTGGTCCTCCACTTGTGTGTGTGTTGGGGGTATTTTTAAGCTCTTGGAGTAAGTACAGCATTCACTGGTCTAGTTTTGTTGAAATTGGAATTTTATTTTTCCTCATATCATACAGATAACACAGGTATGACAGGCGGTCATAATGAATTTAAAATAGTGGTAAATATTGAGCAGCTTGTTTCTCTCGTACCAAATTTTGGCTGGTGACCACCGATTTTTGTTGTTGATTTCGAGAAGAGAATGGTCAAGTTTCTTATGTAAAATTTGAGCAAAAATTTAAGTCTTTCACTTCCGATGCGCCAACTAGTCCATTCCTTCCAGCAAGGGATGAGCCTGTCTCTTGACTCACGGGAAAAGATTCCCGTTGTTGTTGTTGTTGAGTAACTAGAGACTTTGCAGAGTAACCGCATATTTTAAATAGTATTTGCCTCTCCTTTTTTCTTCTTTTCCACAATTGGGAAGGGAGACACACCATTGGCAAAAACACTACTAGGTGTTCACAGAATTTCTTAAAGGAGTTATTCCTGAACGCGCACTCTTACTAGGCAAGTGTACTTTAAGTTGACTTTTATATTGTCAACAGAATTGTGTTACATTTTGACCTGTCGGCCTGTATTAAGCTCAGAAACTAATTCTCTCTTATTTTGAGTCAGTAACATTCGCCCTAAAGTTCAAACTTATTAATTGATAACTTAGCTTTGATTTGATTTGATTTGATTTGATTAGGCAAATATTCAGGAAGACGTAAAAATACAGACTATTAAATAAATACAAAAAATACTAGATAAAATTACACCAAACACAACACTGTTACAGTAAAGAAACACGACTGAAACTTATTAATTACAAACAAACAGAGGACTCCCGAATACGGTGATTTTAATTTTAAGAGGCAGTGACCCTATCGCTGCATCTGACAGCTGACGATACAAATGATTATGTAACGAACATGATATGTTTTCATAAACAGGGCAAATGGGTTTTATTGAATTGTCATTTAACACGTTTTAACAGATAAAACTGAAAAGAGTTCTATGGGCTTACTGTAATACGATTATGAGTTTACACATCTGCTACTATTTGTGTATACTGACGAAAAGTCCGCATTCGTAACAATGGGTCAGCGAGCGAGAAATCTCACCATTGTACTCTGGAAAATCCCTTAATTAGGTGGCTGAACCCATTCGTGCTTTTGCAGTCTCTTTATTTACCGTACACAAGCTTTTGTCATACCACTCAAGCACTTCCAACCTATAACTGTAAAACAATAGCAATTGTATGATATAATTACTTGGCCCGCCTGTTCAAAAGGCATCAAGATTTGCATTTATGAATACACCATATGGAAAATTTTAGTCACCGTGTTTGTTTTTCAAGGATAACAATGCGGTATCGCTTATTCATGAAACGACCGAAAGCGATGAACTGATACACGCAATATATATTTTACACATTATTATTAGGTCACTTATGGGACCATGTGAATGAGAAAAAATTGTGTAACAGAAAGCATTGTGTAACACATATTTAAAAATTTAAAGTTTAACGATACGGCCATTGTTTTGAATATGAACTATGAGGGGTGATTTTCAATGGCCACACTTGTATTCAAACTGATTAAAATCAGATGTAGAGATGGCTTACATTTCTACACATGCTTGATCTTAAGAGTTCTCGTTCTCCGGTAGTCGCTGGTTAGGAAGAACAAAAATCAAGCAAGAGGGAAAACGTTGATATTCTACATGTGATGTCAATTAGAATGATGTGCACGATAACCTAGTCCCCAGATACAGCAAGCAGATTACAGTGTTTCATAATGGAAAAAATAATTGTCATAATCTGTACGGCAGTCTACTAATCTGCGAAAATGGCGTTCATACAATAATACACAGACCGTCAGCGAATTTCCATCATCAAATATGGTCTTTTACAAACAAGTTATAATTTTCATTATAATTTGGAGTGGAAAATGAAAAAGTTAAGTATGCCATGATATTAATGTTTTTCTGTGCTCTGCGAAAAAATGGATGAAAGACCATACATGTTCACTAACCATGCATTTTAACCAGTGTAAAAACAGAAGCGACGGCAATTATTAATTCCGTTTCCGGACAAACATCTTTCTCTTCGCCACTTGTATCTGGATATTTTGTTATACTATACACTCCCTCTGGAGACATTCTTGATCAGAGTGTACCTTGGTCGTACATAATACCGATATCACATAAATTTTGCATTTTACGTTTAAACCATGCTTGAGCGTCTTTCTGAATTTAGTTAAGATATTCAGTGGCACCATGCGGAGACCGCTGGATACGCTTGACTCATATCGTGTATGTAAAACTATTTTTACTTCTGAAAAAGATTTGAGTCGTGTAAATATCAACATATATTTGAAACTGCTCTTTGTAAGTTATGAATTTCAAATTCACGGACACTTTGAAGGTTCAACTGAAAATGAATATGCTAGCAGTTATGCAATTTGCAACAGACTGAAATGAAATGAAATTTCATTTGCTCTCCTGATGTGCAGCTGGCTGGGAAGGTTATATCTCATAGGTGCCACGAACTTGGGACAGATCCCTTTCACCTTTCAGTGGAGGGATATGCCGTACTCTTGGATAACCAGGATATCAAACAATCGGTTTCAGGGTTTGATATCTCAGCCATCAAAGAGCAGGACACACTTCTAAAGTCACGTGATCCCCATGTGACGGTCGTGCGGCATTGGCCTCATCGACTATCCAAGCGTAGAATATCCCTCCTCTCCTTTCGTTTATGATCAATTCAACAATCAGTGAGCTTACTCAAGCCTCTTAAATTCTCAATGCTCTCATACTTTGATAAACTTGTCAAAGCTTATCTGTTATAGCATCACGCTATGGGATAGTTCATTTCAGAAAAAGTGTTCAGTGTACGGTTCCGAGTATTGAATTCAGTTGTTTGCACTTTTTGCAGGTTTTGACGGCAATAAGGATCTTTTGTGATAGCTGAGTGGCAGTGGAGTGACTTTCTCGTTTTTTGTTTTGTTTTGTTTTGTTTTTGTTTTTTTGGGGGGTGAGGTGGAGGAAGACGTGACAGTATGAGGGAAAGTTCAACACATCTTGATGAGTAGTTGTAAACAGATATCACTTGGTTTTTCACGATTCACCGAAAAGTTTATTTTCATGCTAGAGGACATCGTGATTAAATTTCTCAAAAAAATGGCAAATTAATTGACTTTCATCGCTCTCTTACTTCAAACAGTACCAGACCAACAGACACATCACCAATCACACCAACAAAGTTTCACTCCCATTAAGGTAGTCTGCGCCTCAAAAGTGAAAGACTTGAGCTTTTGCTCAAACTTTCCTAAATGAAACTTTCAACCATTTTCTGACCAAATCAACAATAAAAATCGGGGGTCTCAGTGCAAAGTTTGGAACAAGGGAAACAGATTACTAAACATTTTGTGATTTTTGAAATCCATTATGGCTGCCATCCTTGTGTTAACTCTATGGAAAAAAGTAAATTTTGGATTTTCCGAAAGCGAAGACAGTAAATTTATTTCTTTCTCCAAGAGCTTTAAAACTAGCCGAACAAGTGGTAGATCAGAAAGAATTGTAGAAATTTGAGAGTCCGACTATCTGTCCCTGAGGCGCATTCTACCTTACGATCACTCACCAATCAATGTTTGGACATGAGCTTTTGTAACAAGGTGATACGATGTCAAGAGAAATCAAGCAAACTCCTTGACATGAAAGAGATAGACATACTTTTTCTGCCTATTACACTTAACATTAAAGCTCCATAAGCTGTATCTTTTGGCTATTTTTTCAGAACTTTTGTTTTGTGGTTTCTCTAAACTTTCTGCATGGAATCCCAAAACTGCAATTTAATGCAAAGTATTTAGCATATCAACACAAGTCTGGACTAGAATTATTGTAAATAATAAACAATAATCACTACACACATACAGGTTGTGTTGACAAAAAGAATACTTGAAATTTCAGCATGATAAACGGATTAGAGTCAGACACGGTAGTTGATATACAGAAGCAGAATACTGAAAAACCTGCCACAAGTTTTAGCTTATGTCCCTTTAACAAGATCACATTCTATTAACAAGGTGTTTCTATTTAGGATGAAACGGTTTCTTCATATTGCCTCTGAGTCTATTTCAGTATATCAAACGTGCGAACAACACATCTCATATCATTTCATCTTCTGATAATGTAGGGAAGCAAAAATCCTCAAACACAATGTGCTTGAATTAAAATATCTTTATTATTCAATATACACCAATTGAAAATGTTCCATGTACATAAAAGAGTCAGTCATTAAAATGTTACAATATTCTGGCAACTTTGTCATGATTTGCATATTTAAATCACAAATTTACATATCAAGGTGATGTCCAATCATAAGCAGTAAAGCACTATGTAAATTCTGGCAGACTTTAATCGCTACATTCATTTAACAATCATGATTGTCGCAACCTTGTAAGTCATCGCGAAATTTGAATACAGTAACCTGTACACCTGTCAACAATCCAATGAAAACTCGGTGTCGCTGTAAATTTGAAATTGTCATGCATATAAATATAAAAATATTAAAGTGTTTATTATTTTCATCCATTTTATTACAAAACCTGAGAATATGCTGCATATCTAAAAAAGTAGCGGCATATAAAATTGAACACCAGATTAGAAACTATTTAAATTTGACCCAAAATATACAGACAGCTCAGACGAATAAGTTAGTGTAAAAAACGTAAAAAAGACAGAGATTTTTTAAGTTATTTAAAATCTGACTTGCCTATATCAGGTTAATAAAATATTGCAATTTTCATTTGTTCTCCTCTGGTAAAAAACTTTCAGAAATCAGTCACTTTTACACTCATGCTACACACATCTACATTGGCTTTCATCATTTGAGACACTGCTTGTGATTGGTGGCCAACACTTAAAAGAATATCTTTGATTGGTCAATTCTATTTAAGATTACCAAAGTACCATACCTGAGCGAGAAACATGAAAATGGAAGTTTTTTTTTGATTCACAATTTGGGAAAAATATCAGAGGAAAAACAGGTGAAAAATACACTGGAAAAACAACCCTCACATGAACAAAATAACAGTAAAATAATTGAAAGTTCACAATTTTCTAAATAATATAAGCTTTTTGACTCATGGTATGAGTTGAGTCCTCAAGTTTGCTCTGGTATTCTTCAAGATAAAACATTAA